>JAAEAF010000603.1:0-256441 GCA_011037195.1 Triatoma infestans
GTCTACTTAATTACACACATTTTTCCTTAATTAAGGCACCATAATTAAATTTAGTATCAAGTATTATACCTAGATAGCGCACCGTATATAAACTTTTCTTCTTTCTGTGAGAAGGCTAATTCCTTTGTTTTCAAGCGTTCATTAATAAATGATTTTCCGCATTGTATTTAGCCAACCGGTTTATAGCTAATACATGGAGTTCTCAGCAGTTGTGACCAGTGCTATATATGTAATGGATGTGAGAAGGAGAGAAAATTTAGAGAGATAAACTAGAAATATATGCTGAACACTGTGTAATGAAAGAATACACATAACTGCAAGGACTTTACAAGTATAATAAAGTTAGGTAGAGAGAGATATATAAAAAGAAACTGACTGGTTCAGAAGGTAGAAGGTGCTGACTTGTTATGAACTGGTCCTTAACGGTTGTAAAACTCTTCTCCTGTAGGGCTAGCTCTACTGTACATACATATAGAGTCTCCCACCCTAGTCTGGCATGGATAGCGGAGTAACTAGATTCATTCATTTTTTGTTTTTCTCTCCGCTCTTCTGATCCTATGTATCTATAGTGATTTGGATCCTATTACATCACAGAGACAGACTGGCTGAGTGATGAGAAGGTAGTAGTTTACTGACTGGTTGTTAACTGGTCATAAACTATTGTAATAACTCTCCCTAAATTACAATATATATACCTAGTCTGGCCTAGCTAGCGAGCCTGCGGTACTCCACTTGCTATACGCATTTTACCTCGGACTTTTGGCGACTTAACGTCAACAATCTGACAATTACCAGTAAGATAAGATTTAAAAATTTGCAACACAACTCCTTGTATATTATTCACTGATATTATACTAATCAGGAAGTCTTGAGAAATGACGTGTCGTACGCTTTTGGAAAAAAAAATCAAGAAACTTGCCAATAACAATCCGCACAATTTCAAATGCCGGATGCTTTGACAGTTATTTCAAGTAATGCAATCTATAGTAGAAGTGCTTTTTATTAGTGCCACCAAATTGCTTATTGTTTTATTAAATTATATTTCTGCAAATAACTTCTTAATTTTAACTTCTTCTTCTTTAATAACTTCTTAATTTTTTTCAATCAACTAATTTTTCAATAATTTTTTTTGCAAAAATTGGAATGTTGGTAATTGGTCGATAATTTGAATAATCTTTTTTGTTACTTATATATGTATATATAAACAGGAATTATCTAATCAATTCAATTTTAATTTTCCTGGGAAACATCCGGTTGAGAATATATATATATATATATGGCCTAGAAACTAACGCAAAAAAAAAAACTCGATTGAGGAAACATACACAACGCGGACTAACAGATTAGTACAATTATTTACAAAATTTTCTTTAACCACAAATCCGGTTTACAGATTTTCGTAACATAAATATAAAAGTTGGGGATGTGATAAGTACATAACTATAATCTTGGCAGGTAGAGAAGTGATTATATTGCAGGACAGTTGTGCGTACATAAACATTGAACTACTGCAAATAATATTGCAAATTTAACGCCGCAAATCCCGCAAAACACACACACTAATGTTAACATTAAAGCTCAAAAACGTTTTTTTGGGTAAAATCATATTTCCGGTTAACCGATTTACTTCAAATTTGGAACTGCACAAGCCTTCTAAATTATATACTAATATTGTTCCAGACAATGTTCCGGCTCTGTTGGTGGGTGGTGTTCTTATCGGTGGTGCCAAAATAAGGACCGTTCTTTACGCAGATGATATTGTACTCCTTTCGGATAACCCCATTTCCTAGCAGAGAAATATTAATATTCTGGAAATTTATTGTGTCCAATGGAACCTTTCTGTTAATTTAGAAAAATCCAAAATAATGATATTTCGAATAGGAGGCAGATTAGCGGCTTCAGAAAAGTGGTTCTACAAAACAATTCCCTGATAGAGGTAGTGAAACCGCTATAAGTGTACTTGGGTATCATTCTAGCTCCGCGTATGACACTGGTCCCCTACCTCGAAAATAAAATGTCGGTAGCTAAGCTCTGTTTATAAACCGGCTTTTGGTCTAACTTTATTCTTAATAAGAACGTTCCTCTCGACGCCAAATGTTGGATTTTCAAGAGTGTGTCACGAATAGTTCTATCATATGGTGCCCAATCTTGGGGGTTTCAACGTTATGATATTCTTGAAAAATTTCAAAGAATTTACTTAAAAAAATTATTCTCTCTTCCCTCTACAACGCCTAATTACGTACTATCGATTGAGTGTGCTCTTGAACCATTAGAGACTTTCACCCTTGCTCTACACTTCAAATATTGCCTATATAGAACTAACTCATGACAATCATCGCCTCCCGAAAATTGTTGCAACTGAAATTATTTAGAAGAAACTGTATTGGTTTAAATACTGGCTTTCGATGGCACGTGATTTTTCCAGCGACCTATCTTGTACTCTTAATAATCGTGGTAAATGGAGTGATCAACTTTCGAACTTACTTAATAAAATTAGATCCGTTCGCCTCGAAGAGTCATTTTGTCGTGCAGGGAACTCTGATCTTTTTTTTTTTTTGTATAAAACTTTAATCACTGACAAATGACTGATAAGTTATACTGTTATACCTAAATTATACCCCTTAGTTGGAGAAAGATTCCGAACGAGAAATGTGTCCTCTCTGCAACTGCCAAATACGGGAGGATTTGTTTCATTTCTTGGCAGAATGTCCAGCATTATTAAAAGTGCGGCTCCTCCATCTCGGCAAATTTTCACTTTCCGGAGGAGAAATTATTGTTTACCTAAACGGACTACGGCCTTGTCATCCTTTAATTGCTTATGTTCGCCACACTTGGAGAGTTAGGCACGTCAGGATCTCAGATTCTTTAGGTTAGTTTTTCAGCTTTTTTATTCTAATGTATAAAACTACGTTTGATTTATTTAACCATTAGTTGGGTTAATACTTTTATTTACTTTCCTATCTTATTCCATTCTGTTTTAGTTCTAGTATAATTCTTGCTTTCTTTTTCATCATTTTTCTTTTTTTTATTATTTTTCGTTTTTCTGATATGGCTGTAAACTCTGGCAGACGCCTCTTTGCCATGCTTCTGTACTCAAGCATTCTATCATTTATTGTATTATTTTTAAAACAAAGTACTTATAATAACAATAATATTGTATACGTGGTTGAATCATACCACTGTACTTAGAAAGAAATGATACTTCATTGCTAATAAATAGGATACATTAGATAAAGTTAAATGAATTCTAGATTAAATGGTAGAAAAAAGGGAAGGGATTAGCTCCCAGTGATAGCGTGCGGGACGAGGTGGTCTGGAGTTCGAATGCAGCAGTCTGCCCTTAGATTTTCTCTTCCTAGGAGCCTTTACAGCTCATTGCCGATGATGGGCATTTTTATCTGTAGTTAGAGATAATGTGTTTGTAGAGGTCAGCAGTGAACTGAGAAGGCTACGAGGGGCACATATCTTTCCGGTAGTGGTGAACTACTCTCTAGAAGAATCTAATTTAAAAATGACAGAAAAAAAAACTTTGGGTCGATTATCTGCATTTTGGTTTTCCTCAGCCGTCTTCATTCCTTTCTTCATTTATTGTTCGCCATAAACAAAAAGGATAGACTATAATTAGCTTGAAACTTAAGGTTAACCTTATTAAGGTTAAGATTTTGTCTGCAAAACTACTAGAATCTCTTGAGTCATCATTTATCATTAAAAGCACTTTAGAGAAGTTGAATTACGGCATAAAACAAATTGTTTCCTGCCTGTCATAATACTAATTTCATTCGCTTCTCATTATTTCAGTTTTCAACGAACATATCTTATGTGCACGCTAATTGACTTAAGTAGTGTTCTCTTCTGGTATTTTAATTGTTAAGCGTGTACTTTAAATTAAGTTGGTTGGCATGATGTGCATAGTGTTGTAAACAAGTTCTCAGTTAATGTCAGTCCAGAATTTTAAATAATTCATTTTCTTCCTTCCTTTGGTGCAAAAGCGTCGTGTGGTATGCACGCCGCAGTTCCTACCGCCATTAGTTCTGGCCTTCGGTTCACTACTAATATTATAGGTCCCAAATTTTTTTTCACGACCCTGGATCAACATCGTCATTTTGCCCTGATGGGAATCGAACAATGAATACCCGCACCAAATACAAGTACGCTAGGTTCTTAGAACATTGCTTGGGCGCAAATAATTTATGTAGTTATAGTAATTTCAATCTAGTAATGTCGATATCACCTAATGGTGATAATTTTATTATAACTTCTTGTTCTATTACTAGTTTTCTACATCCTGAACAAATTTTTTTCGAAAATGAAAAACAACTAAATACTGATTTTTGGGTTTGTTAATTTGATTGGGACGTGTACTACATTGTGAAGATGAAAAAGTTCACCACATCAACATAAGGGGCACATATTTAGGTACGAAAAAATCAAGCGTACAATCATGGAATTATTAGATGACCGGTTATTGTAAATTTGTATTTATTTGTATCACTTTGTTGCCGTTACACTATATTCATTATACAGAATCATTAGCACATACAGGTTTGTATTTTATATATATTTCGTTTTTCATTTAATCATGATATGGAAGACCTACCACAAGCTTATTACTTAGTGCTAAAATCCTACCTGACTGACCGCTACTTCAGGGTCAGCTATAGATCATCCTTCACCAATTTCCTTACTATATCTGCTGGTGTTCTCCAAGGAAGTATACTTGGACCCGTCCTTTACTCCATTTATACAGCTGATATGCCAACTATACCACATACGTCCACTCTCTACACATTCGCTGATGATACCGCCATTCTTGCTACGCATAAAGATCCCGCAATAGCAACTCGCAATCTACAGGCGCACCTGAATTCACTCCAAAAATGGTTCAACAAATGGGAAATCAAAATTAGTGCTGAAAAGAGCCAAACCATTTTCTTCACTCTCCGACGACTCACTTCTGCTCCAGTTTATTATGACAATGTCGCCTTACTCCCAATACAAAAAGTTCGCTACTTAGGACTATACTTGGACCTACCCTCACCTGGAATCCTCAAACGACAAGCACTATTTCAACGTTACAAAATGCTGATGCGATTACTTGTAAAACGATCTAACCTAACACTTACTAACAAACTTCTAATCAACAAAGTCATACTTAAACCTATTTGGACTTACGGCACAGAACTGTGTAGGGTTCCACCAAACGATCTAATTATAATCGTATCCAAACCCTCCAATCCAAAATCCTCCGCAAAATCGTTTCAGCTCCTTTCTTTGTCTCCAATCAAACAATCCTCACAGACTTAAATATACCATACGTCCGTCAAGAAATCCTATTCCGTTACAACAAATTTCACAACAGTTTATCCTCTCATGTCAAGACTCTTGTCCGTAAACTTGCTTCCCTAACTAACCCTATAAATTCAACAAGAAGAACGTCAGTGGCCTCGTGATCTACTTACTGAATAATTCGGAGTTTAACTACTGAGTGACTTCTCCGCTCCTGTTTCTATGAATTATCCACAATTAACAAATTTACTATTGTTAAGCTTTATAACAGGGTAAACACAATTAAAAAAAAAAAAAAGAATCATGATAAAAATACATATTTTTATCCATTTCGTATGATTGCTAAAATTAACTGAATTATATATTTTCCATAAAAAGGAGAAATTTTGGCCGATAACACTGCAGTGATATCATGATATATTAGTAAGAATTTCTACTTTTCCAGTGGCTTAAAACTGACCGAAGGCCTGTCAAGGTGTGATGCGCTATGAGTAGAGTACACTCCAATCTCCTTTACTAGGTGCTATTTGCTGAACGCACACTATTTATTGCAGTATTACAGTAATACATAATGTATGTATAGGGCAATTAAACAATAAGTGAAATTCCATTTATATGATAATTTGGCAAAAACATTGTAATCAAATTTTTTTATAGGAATCACCAAATATTTTTAATGCTTCAATTAAGTCATTTACTGTTTCAATTTTTTTCTCGCTGTAACGTATCTTGTTATTACAAACTATATGATAAATTCTGTATATTTCTGGAATACTTTTATCCGCCTCAAATAATAATCTTTCGTTTTTACTTTCTCTTACTCCTACAATGAGGAAGTATTATTGTAATCGTGTCAAATGTTCGTTATCGAGTTTGCACAGGAAATTGACATTTTCAGGTCCCCGGAATCCAAAAAAGTGGTTTTTACAAAATGGTGTGTGTGTATTTATATGAACAGCATAGTTCAAAATACGAAAAATCGTAGAAAGTTCAAACTTTATATTCCGTCTAGGTATCATCATGAGATCCGACAGTAAGTTATCTGTTAAAATACCTCAACCGGAAGTACCGCTTTACTGGATTTTTTTTCTCCACTTTTTTTGCGATTTTCTCAAAAATGGTTCCAACGATTTTCTTCAAACTTAGTACATCAACTACACATACTAAGATCTACAACTTATACCTACAACATTTCTCTGGGTAACTTCATTTAAGGGCACTTTTGGAAGAGAGGTGGCATTAGTTTTCCACTAAGGTGCTATTTCAGTTTATTATATAATTCTATTATCTAAATAAAATTAGTTAGAATTAAATCTGTTGTTGTAATTCTGAGTTTGAATAATATTGCATGACCGGAAGTGCGTTAGGAAGTATTTTTCAGTTTTCTGCTATTTTCTCTAAAACGGTTCCGATTTTCTTTAAACTAATTATGTGAACTGCACATAGAGCTACAACTTTTATTTGAAACATTTCTCCTGATGAGGTCATTAAAAGGGGTTTTTGAGGGAGGGGTGGTGTTATGTTTTTCTCTTAAGTGCTATCATAGTTGATTATACAATTCTATCATCTAAACAAAATAAATTAGAAATAAATAGATTGCCAGAATTTGAGTTTCAAGAAAATTAGTAAACCGGAAGTGCCTTTTTACTTCCCGTTTTTGCTATTTTCTCCATAACAACACCGACGAATTTCATTAAATTTGGTATACTAACTATAAAATTTGTCAATCACAATTTTGAAAGCTGGAGTAAGAGAGAGTTGTATGAATGTATCACCCCAGATTTTTATAACAAAATCAATTAGTGAAACAAACAGATATTTATAATTAAATGCAACACACCCAGCCTCCCAGCTTTCTTTCCATAACTAGTAAAAATGACTGTTTCCAACACTTCCAATCTGACAAAGATACCTTATCTGAATTTCACATGTACCTCTCTTTAGTATTACCTTCCAAAAACAATCTTAACGCTTCCATTTTTGTTGAAACCTTCACGATTTTGTATATAATACACTCTTTCTCAAAGGACTCGATCCAATCCGAAGCTTCTTATTGTCGATTAAATTTAAATAACAAAATATTTTGTTGGACCTCAGTTAAACTAATTTTAGTTATAGCTGAAATATAACTTTCTAATTCTTTAATGCGATTTATTAGAAATATTTCATTATTATGCTCACCTATAGTTATATCTAAGGCCTCTCCTTTTTTCGTTGACTCAAAGTAATGAGTGTTAATGCGAAAATTGTCCTCCCAACCCATATAATAATTTTTTAATTCATTGTCCAATGTAATTACAATTTTACGAAAACCTCGAAATTTTGTAATAGATTTATAGTCCAGCAACTCTTCATGCATCTTCATATCTTTAATTAGGTGCGGTATATTATTATTTGTCTGTGTGGAGGGACAAAACTCTACGCTATCCAAAGCCCCACTGGGCCCATATAGCTACCCCAAGAAAAACAATAACAAACCGGGTCTAGAACAAATTCCAGACCCGGGCCTTATCCACCTAAGATTCACCTGAGTCCGAACAAATCGGACAATAAACTTAAGGGGAAATAGCCTAAGCTCTTCCACAGAATATTCTGTTCCGGCCAAAATTCCTGAACCTAATTTTCTCACAACCCAGACAATCTGTCATAAGATGGATGTCTGTTTCTTCCTCTGTCTCACAGACTCTATAAAATGGATCCGCCATGCACCCCATTATGTAGAGATGTCTCCTTAAACCACAATGTCCATTAAGGGATCCAATCAGATGTCTGAGAGAGCTCCGTGAAAGACACAGCAACGTCTCACTAAAGTAGCCCTTTCCGACCCCCGATGAACATCTTGGACTGACTACAACCAACTGTGCTCACCCATAAGGGTGAATGATGTGAAGCTATCCATGACTGGAAGTGGGTGCTGCATAACAAATCACCATTCACATTTATTTATAGATACTGCAGCTAGTACAAAATTATCTTCACCTCTCCTCACAATATGTACGTAAATGTTACTTCCGCTTAGCCATCACTATTGGACTTTTATTCAATTTTTAATTCAGCAAAAAAAACAGACTTTATACGATTCTTTCAATAGAAGAATAATATTTATTTATAAGTATGTAGAAAAAGTTCCACTGCGACCTGAAAGATCTATTGTGCCTCCCGGACCCTTCTCAGTGCATTGCCGGCCTCCAAGCAGTGTTCTCTAGCAACAGACAACACTGCCCATCATCGGGACAGTGAGTTTTGGAGGCTCCTAGGTAGAAAAAATCTAAGGGCAGCATGCTGGATTCAAACCCGGGACCGCCGCGTTGCTAGTCCAGCCCCCTACCACTGAGCTAATCGCTCCCTTTACTTATATGTAAGTGGTTACAAAAATGAATTAAATATAAAATAAATATAATTATAAAGCTGGAAGAGTCTGTTTCTTACAATGTGACACTCTACAAAACCATCATAATATAACCTTACAACTTAGCCAACCCCCACACAGCTAACTAAATCACAAAAAAAAAAAACTGAAAAACCTGTTCAGTAATCACACTTTCGGTCAACCGATTTTCTACAAACTGCAAATATAATAATTCTAATTAATATTATTTAGATGACAGAATTGTCCAATAAACTGAAATAGCACTTTGGAGGCAAAAAAACCATAACTACATCCCTCCTCCAAAAGTAACATGTAAAATGAATTTTCCCGGCGAAAAGTTTCAAATAAAAGTTGTAGCTCCTTTGTATGTGTAGTTCTTATAACAAGTTACAAGAAAAACTTTGGAGCCAGTTTTGAGAAAATCGAAAAAAAAAAACATTCAATAAAGTGGTACTTCCGGTTGAGGAATTTTGACAGATAACCTACTGTCGGATCTCATGGTGTTACCTAGACGAAATATCGAGTTTGAACTTTCTACGATTTTTTCGTTTTTGAGCTATGCTGTTCAAATACATACATACAGACCATTTTGTAGAAACCACTATTTGGACTCAGGGGACCTCAGAACGTATATTTCCGGTGAAAAATTGATAACGAAAATTTGACATGATTACAATACTTCCTTCCTCTCCTTATTAGGAGTAAGAGAAAGTAAAAAGTGACCGTTTTAAAAAAAAGAAGATATTATGTATACAATATATCATTTCAAGCATTAATAAAATGCAGATATTACGAAGAAATCAGGGATAATAATGACTAGGAACTTGCAACTTATTAAGAAATAAGATGAAATTAACCATTCAAGTGTTTTTGTCTCAATCCTTTATAGAATCTTTAAATTAATTGTTACTTTTCTAGGGTTCAGGAGAAATAACCTAAATAAAAAAATCTAGTGTGAAACACTCACACAACTTTCTCTTACTCCAGTTCTCAAAATGATAATTGATAAATTTTATAGTTTGTGTACCAAATTTAATGAAATTCGTCGAAAACGGAAAAAACTGTTCAGTAAAAGCGCACTTCCGGTTTACTAATTTTCTTGAAACTCAGAATTTTGGCAACCCATTTATTTCTAATTATGTTTGGATAATAGAATTGTATAATCAACTAGGATAGCACTTTGATGAAAATCTAACCCCTCCCTTCCCCTAAAAGTGCCCTTAAAAGAACTTTCCCAGAGAAATGTTTTAGATAAAAGTTGTAGATCTTTGCATGTTTAGCTTATATACGAAGTTTCAAAAAAATCGTCGGAGCCATTTTTGAGAAAATTGCGAAAAAAGTGAATAAATCATTTAGTTAAATGTTAAAGTAAACGCACTTCGGTTATCCGATTTTTTTGAAACTCGGAATTTCAAAAAACATATTTAATTAATTAACATTATGTAGATGACAGAATTGTCTAATAAACTGACAATAGCACTTTAGATGGAAACCTAACCCCACCTCTCCCCAAAAAGTACCTTCAATGCATTGTTGCCGGAGAAATGTCTCAAATAAAAAGTTGTAGCCTTGTATGTGTGGTTGATGTTAGTTTAAAGAAAATCGTCGGAGCTCATTTTTGAGAAAATCGCAAAAAAGTAAAAAATCCAACTAGTAAAGTGGTACTTCCGGTTGAGGAATTTGACAGATAACGTATGTCAGATCCCATGGTGATACCTAAACGAATATCAAATTTCAACTTTCTACGGTTTTTCGTTTTTGAGCTATGCTGTTCACATACATACACACACACACAGACCATTTGCTAAAAACCACTTTTTTGGACTCAGGGGACCTCAAAAACGGATATTTCCGGTGAAAACTCGATATCGAAAATTTGACACGATTACAATAAACGGAAATTAGTAGCAGTCCGTCTTCCTATGGAAAATATTAAATCAAGCAAAAAGTTTCAAATTAAATCTTTGCAGCCGCCAGTAAATTAAGATTTGAAGAAAAATGTGGGCTTATATAGAAAAACTTTATTAGATTTGAAAAGAATAAATCTTCTTTTTACACTTTTGATCTTTGGTAAATAATTTCAAATAATGGAGACAAATGGAGTTGTGTTAAAGAAGCGAACAATTTTTTTTTATTTTATTTTTATTATGACAGTTACATGACACGCAATTTTCCATCTACTCTAGTTAATTTGTACCTTCACTCTCAATTTCTCAACCATTTATTCTATGATTTCTTTCAAACTTGAAATAAAATTCTCTTCAACACTATAAAGAATTCTGGTTTGAAACACTCATAATGACTTTATTATAATTTACACAGTTATAAATGTTAAATTTTCTTCAAACACATAAATTCTTACTATGTGTTTAACTTGTCTACAATATTCTATCAATTAGGAGCATCTAAACTAAATAAAAATTACTTTTTATTGAGGAAACCTCAACATTACCTCTCCCCTTAAAACCCACTTAAACGAACTTTTTCCGAAAAAACTTGTAAACAAAAGGAATATGTCTCTTGGTTGTGCATCGGTTATCAGCTCTAAAATGGTCTGGGAATGCCTAGGTAAACTTAATAACCTAAGCAGGAGGAACAAAGTTACCCCTGTGGTAGGTGCCGGGGCATGTTGGCATTGAAGGGAATGAGATGGCCGACGCCCTGGCCAAGTTAGGCGCTAGGACCCCGTTCCTAGGGCTGGAACCTTTTTGTGGGGTCAGCGACCAATTTCTGTTGGAGGAACTTAGGAAGGAGGAGGAGATGAGGAGATCTCAAATCTGGTACTTCCTCCCCGGTTTGCGGCAGGCTAAGATCTGCTTGGGAAATTATAACCAGCGGAGATCGGAGGCCTGCATCGGATTGAGCAAGAACAAACTCCGCGTACTTACGGGTTTCCTCACTTAGGGGCATTGCCGACTTAGAGGACACCTGGTGAAGCTGGGTTTGGAAACTGACAGGTCATGCAGTTTCTGTGGGGAGCTGGAGGAAACTCCACTACATCTCCTAACAGACTGCGAGGCTGACACTCAGAGAAGATTCAAGAACCTGGGTAGCTACCAGGTGGAGGAGGGGGATATACCCTCTCTAGAGCCCGTCAGGGTATTGGGATTCCTCAGAGATCTCAAGCTGATGGAGGTTTTGTAGAACAGATGTTCAGAGAAGGACATCTATTCGGGTGCTGTGGGCAACAGCCTGCGGCATCAGAGGGCATAGCACAATAGATCGAAACGGTCGCGGTGCATTGGCCCCCCTTCAAAAAAAAAAAAAAGTCTCTTGGTTTTTGTTAGAATGAAATATGTCGATTTTTTTATGGAGAAAACATCACAGAAAAACGGAAACAACAGCCAACATATTTAATTTAATTAATATTATTCAGAAATGAAGGAATCATACGTAATATAAATAAAGTAAATTAACACTTTATGCGAAAATATACCCCCCTCAAAGCCTCTCCCTTAAAGCCTCATAAATGAATTTTCCTGGCGAAATCTTACAAAACCTAAAAGATGGAAGCTCTTAATATGTGTAAATAATATATCAAGTTTATAGAAAATAATTGGAACAAGTTTCATGAAAATTGCATTAAAAAAAAAAAAAAGTGAATAAACTATTCATCAAAGCGGTATTTCCGATTGTGGGAATTTTGATAAGCAACCTACGCGGGTCGGATTCCGATGGTGATATTCAAATGGAAATTTAAAATTTTCTAAGATGTTTCGTTTTTGAGCTATGCTGATCATACAACATAAACAAACATTGACCATTTAAAAAAAAAAAAAAAACATTTCTTTGGACTCAAATTGTGAAAATCTGAAGAAAACTCGCTATCGACAGACAATATGGTGTAAAAGCATCAGAAAAACAAATTTTACAATATCAAATAAAACAGTCTTAAAGTACATCAAATATCAAATATAATCTAATACAATAAGATTTAGGATAGATTAGATTAGGTTCTATTTAACTGGTGAATGGACTATAGAGTACGCTTCTGTAATGACATAGCCATGTCAAAGCAATGTCAAGCGGTTCCAGCCAGCCGCTACCTTCACAAAATATAACAAAAAGAAAGAATAATTTATAACTAGTGGCCTCAGCCGGCCGCTGCCTTTTTCAATACAAGGGTATCAAAGATAAGCACCGATAAAAACCCTTTTTTATTGAACAGAAGCCACCTGGCCGATTCAAGGATACCGGTCTTTGAAAATCACCGATGGGCGACCAAATCTGGCCACTGACCTAAATCACTGTCACCGATCTAACCAAGGTCGCACGCTACGAGAGATGTCTTAGTGTGAGAATTACTTACACACCTGACAGTGTGTGAGTAATACTAATATAAACTTCGCTCCACTGGAGGAGGGGATCATTCATCATTGATCATTGATCATTCATCATTCATCGATCATTATTAGTATACCAGTAACATCAGTATATCAGTATTATCATTACATCAGCTGTTATACTTGAGTTCAGAGCGCGTCCCTATACAAGGTTAAACTTATAATTATTTCATAGTTGTGCATATTAGTTATTTATTTTAATCATTTAAATTATTTGTTATTTAACTCTTAAAATTATTTATTTATTTTTATCAATTCATATTAATTATAGTTACCATCTCGCTCATTCAAATTATTGTAAAAATATAATATAAAATCTATAAACTAACTTCCGCCTATTAAATCCCTCTTCAAGACATCTAACTTCATACCTCAGGAATGACGACAATTGATTCCACTACACTTCTCACCTAATATGAATGTATCTAGTATGAGTGTAGTTATGAGAATCAATGTATTTATTAGGGTGATTGTAATTAGTAGCGTCCTCATGTGTTGGTCTAGCGGCTAGCGCACTCGCCTTTCGTGCGAGGATTCAAGGTTCGATTTCCGAGAAGGCAAAGTCGGTGATGACTTAGCATAGTGATAAAAAGTGGGATGCTACTGTTAGTAGCGCCCTATTCATCGTGATAAAAAGTGGAAAGCTGTTAGTAGCGAAGGCCGGAACTAAACGGCGTGGAAACTGTGGCGTGCTTACCACAAGCCCCCATTCAAATCGCGATCTGGCAAGCCTGGGCCCTTCATGGGCTGTTGCGCGTAGGGCTAGGGGTAATTACTGATGTGAAAATTGATATATGTGTACTTGGATTAAAATTTATTTGGGATTCATGAAATTTTTATAAAAATACTTCATCCCAATTTTGGCTTAAACATAGTTAATTGTTGTTGACCTTTTTTTTTACTAGAGAATATTTATATTTAATATTCGCAAAGGATAGTGTCATTGCGTGATTGTCAACTCTCTCCACTTATGCCGGGTCCATGCCACTTTGAGGGAAGTTGCGATTGAAGTCGCACAAAAAGTATGGCACTGTCCTAGCTGGAGTGTTCGTTAGTATATAACCACGCTAATCACAAGGTTTTCGATGCGCAAAAAAGAAAAGAAAAAGAACCGACTAAATTAAAACAAATTAGGTTAAAAGTAAAAGTAATGCATTGTCTGCTTTTTTGAGTGGGGCTTTACATTATCCAAACACCAAATAGAAAAATGGACAGAGGCGGTTAGCAAATAAACTTTTTATACATTTCAATTAAATTACTTTTTTTCACTTTTTCCCCCCGCTGAAATATAAATGAAGTAGATAAATGGTTCATAAAAGAAACTCAAGAAAAAAACAAACAAAAGCACTATATACAAGAAAAGAATTAGAATGTCAACAAACAAACAGGCCCGTCCAAACTGGAGTAGAAACTCCAGGCCACATAACAGCTGTTTATTAATTTCTATCTAGGTTTTACTTCTTAAAGATTCTGTCATACTATTTTCTCTCACTCTCTAAGGTATCTTCTATTTGTTTTACTTAATAAAACATTTACCAGCGTTAAATTGGAAAAGTTTTTGTGTACACTTTGTGTGTACCAACATGAGGCAATTAACCTTGAAAATATATTATTTAATTATATACTCTATAAACTTGTAAACTTTTGTATATAATCATTTATAATATAACAATGTGTATTTGGAATTGTTGTCATTTCACAAACTAATCAGTAACAAGTTATATTTCCTTTGTACACTACGGAAAATGCTTTTGTTTGAAATACACATATTTGTATATTCGGCCCAAGTGACTGTCCCCCTAAATCAGTAACAAAGAATGCAACAAAGGAAATACTGGAACAGATAGTTACAATTAGTAAAAATTTTAACAATATACTTAATGACCAGTTGGAAGATTCATGGTTTCAAGGATTGTGTCAATTTCCGAAAAATTGGTCTTAGTAATAATAGTAGATGTAGTGGAAGAAAGAAATACAAATGGTAATAATGGTAGATATAGTGGAAGAAAGAAATTCAAATAGTATTAGTTTTGAAAAATAGTTTAGTGAAATAATTTTGGAAAATAAAAAAGTGAATTTAGCTACTTCAAAATAGTGTATTTTAGGGAAGGGGAAAGAGCCAGGTACTATAATTTAAGGTCAGTGCTACTGAAAAGACAAAGGGCTAAGAAACAGTTAGGATTAGAATGTCAACAAACAAACAGGCCCGTCCAAACTGGAGTAAACACTCCCTCCAGATATACCAGCATTATTTGAAAGGAGTTGAACAGCACTCAACCAGACCTCTCTGAATTAGACATTGAACCAGAACACTTGTATCAGGAATCGCTCTCTTAGCATCAGTGCCAGTCATAAGTTAAAAATAAGAGTTTTGCATTTAATTTAGATAAATAATTGATTTTATAAACATAATATTGTGATATTAAAAGTATTTAAAATTCTTTAAAGATAATATATTTAATTTAATCTACCAGTGTTTTCAAAATTATTTCTTATTACTTCTCTTCTCTTTGAACATACATACAAGCCCTTTACTAAACTGCTCATGCCACAAACTACTACAACACAACACACCAACAACATTACATAGATATAAAACATCAGTGATATTTTCCGTTGTTGATAGCTTGCTTCTTCTTTTGGTGGTCATCGACCGAGTATCGGACGTTCACCCATCATTAGGATTGTTTTTGTCAAAACAATCTGGTAACATAGACTTTGCACAGAGCAAATTCAGTTTATCTAGGTATCCGAGGGGGATATACCCTCTCTAGAGCCCGTCAGGGTATTGGGATTCCTCAGGGATCTCAACCTGATGGAGGTTTTGTAGAACTGATGTTCAGAGAAGGACATCTGTTCGGGTGCTGTGGGCAATAGCCTGCGGCATCCAGAGGGCATAGCACAATAGATCGAAACGGTCGCGGTGCATTGGTCCCCCTTCAAAAAAAAAAAAAAAAGTCTCATGGTTTTTGTTAGAATGAAATATGTCGAGACAAATGTTCTGGATCAATGTCTAATTCAGAGAGGTCTGGTTGAGTGCTGTTCAACTCCTTTCAAATAATGCTGGTATATCTGGAGGGAGTGTTTACTCCAGTTTGGACGGGCCTGTTTGTTTGTTGACATTCTAATCCTAACTGTTTCTTAGCCCTTTGTCTTTTCAGTAGCACTGACCTTAAATTATAGTACCTGGCTCTTTCTCCTTCACTAAAATACACTATTTGTGTATTTATAAATCGCTATAGCTCAAAAACGATTTAGTTAATCAATACAGAACTTCGGCTACTTTTCAACATAGTCCCTAGCAACATTTTATACACTTGTCCCATCGTTCTTCTAATTTGTATATGTCTCTGGCGTAAAATTCTTTGGGTTTATCTCGAAGCCACTTTTGCACCTGATTTTTAACTTCTTCATTGGATTGAAAATGTTTCCCACGTACAGTCTGTTTAAGGAGTCCAAACAAATGGAGTCCGAGGGGGTGAGGTTCTCCCACCGCAATTTTTGAAGTGTTCTTGAGTTAACTGTGCTGTGTGTGGGCGGGCATTGAAGCAAAATCACGCCTTCAGTCAAGCGTCCACGACGTTTCGTTCGAATGGCAGGTCTTACTTTGTGAGCATATCACTGTAGTACTGGCTGTTGATGATTCGTTGATCTTCGAGATAGTCACAATAAATAGGCCCCTGGAATCCCAGAATACTGTAAGCATGACTTTACCTGCAGACGAATGGATCTTGAATATCTTCCGAGTTGGAGAAATTGAATGCTTCCATTAAAGGCTTTGACGCTTAGACTCCGGCTAAAAATGGTGTATCCATGTTTCATCATATGTTGCGATTCCTCTGAAAAATTCTTTGTTAATTTAACATCGTTCTTTCAACTGTTGACTGATTTGAAACCTGCTTTGTTCGTAAGTTGTCTTGGAACCCATCTCGCACAAGTTTTCTTGTACTACACCTTATTCTGAATAATATTATGCACAGTTCCAACACTCGTTTGCACTTCTTCAGCTATCAGTTTAACATTAATACGCCTTTTGTCCTGAATCAACGCGTTAATGTGAGATCCGAGGGAGGAAGCAACTTCAACCGATCGCCTACTTCGTTGCTCGTTGCAGTCACTTATACGGCCACTTTTAAACTGTTCTACCCATTTGTACACGTTCGAACGGTTCAAACAATTATTCCCCTACATTTTCAACATTCTTTCGTGAATTTCACTACCTTTGCCGACTATCTGCAACTAAAAATCTAATCACTGAGCATTGTTCTTCCGAGGTGCAATGCTCGAGCGGACTCGCCATTGTTAACTGAATACATGTGAGGTTATGCTCACCAAATACTCTAGAACAGCTGATGAGAAACTAAGTACAAGGATACCAACTTGATGCACTGAAACTATTGTATTGATTAAACAAACCGTTTCTGACCTACAGCGATTTACCTCATTACTTACTGAATGACCCTCGTAAAAGTCTTTTGTTATTTAAGTTTAGTTTTGATCGTCTGTCGATGAGCCTTGCGAGAAGTTGACCTAGCATCGGTTGACTTCTTGTCATTTCAGTCTGGTATGGGGGATTCCATGTTAATCGTCTATCCAGCTTAGTACAACGTAACGTACATTGTTAACAGATGGAATAGGGATTTGATTAATGAATACAGGTGGTAGGATTCTTAAAGAAATTCTTAAATTTGATTTTGTATTAAATATTTTTAGCTAATTGCATAATATATATTTTAAATTACAAGATTAAATTTTTGATATTTATTTATCCACTTACGTACTACACTATATTTTTTACTGTTTTATGGAGATTAAAAAAAAAAATTTGATAATAAGTCTTAGTTAAACATGTCTTAGTTAAACATGGCTTAGTTAAACATGGCTTAGTTAAACATGGCTTAGTTAAGCTAGTTAAAAATAAAAGTTTTCTAGAAATATTAATATTCTCATATTTAATGGATCAAATAAATTTTCTACTATCTTTTGAACAATTTTCGGATTTTCCTCGATAGTCAAGAGGAAAATCCGTTCATGAAATTCGTGTAGAGAGATATCTTTCATTTCCAAAATATATTAAATTCAGTTTTGTTGTATGATAGAAATTTTCTCAAATAGGCTAAAACCCAATAAAACTCAATAGAAACTTTAATTTTTGCGATGTATCTTGAAATCTTTTACATAATTATGTTTTGCTCCACAAAGCAACAACATTAATTTTATAAAGTGAATTAGAACCAAAAGTAATAATAAATTGAATAGAGAAAAGAAAAAAATAAATGTTATTACTATTATTTGAATAATTCTAGATAGTAGTTAACTTTTAAACATAATAAAAAGATAAGGTGTAATAATATTCTCAGTAATTTGAGATAATTGTACAGAAAAGGGGTCAGAGAGTAATATAAAGTTGTACGTCCGGGATATTGCCAGTGTCAATATTAACAGAACATTATGAATACCAAATTCACTTTTAAGTGACATTTTCTTGTTATAAAAGAAACTTTCATTTCAACAAATAAACTTTCATCTTAATAAAACAGATAAAACCTACTCTCTCGGGATAATGTGAAATATTCAGCGAGCGAGATATATATATATATATATATACGTT
The DNA here is from genome assembly GCA_011037195.1 of Triatoma infestans. Classification (NCBI taxonomy): domain Eukaryota; kingdom Metazoa; phylum Arthropoda; class Insecta; order Hemiptera; family Reduviidae; genus Triatoma; species Triatoma infestans. The sequence goes on from JAAEAF010000603.1 coordinate 18,611, forward strand.
TAGAATTATTTGCATAATTATAAAGCTGAAATAATAAAATACACGGTTATTTCTGTAATTATTTTCCTCAGACAGAGAATGGATTAAGTATTTAAGTAAATTTCAGAAAAGTTATGTAATATTTGGAAGTTAAAATACTATAGTTGTTACCTGATTTTTTTTTTTGTTAACAAGACTCTTTTCTCCGCTAATAAAAGTAACCATAAGAACAATGATAATATTAATTTAATAACATTAGTAAAAAAAAAAAAAAAAAAGGTAATTTATTGCAGGTGAGTGACATTTGATTGTCTATATAACTATGTATGTACTCGTATAATAGTTCATCAAAAATTTCCTTTACCAACCAATTATTTTCGTATATAGAACTGAAAACTTCTATGTTCGATATTTTATGTGCACAGGATAATTAACCATGAATCGTAGGAACTTTGATCAATAATTAAAATAAAATTATAAATATAGAAGCTGTGATATGAATTCACTGTTTTCTTTTACAATTAAATTCTATTCTGAAAGTTATGAAATTACCAGATTATATAGATTAATTGCTCTGTAAATAATTAAGAAAATGGTTCTATGGCTTCAGGAGTGGGTTAAAAAACTATGTGCAGATCGGGGGGGAATAAATCAATTTCAGTTAGAAAATATTCATAGGTGCAGAATCGAGGGTCAGAGAGGGCCAGTACCACAGAATATATCGTAGACTTAATTAAACTAGAATAAACCTGAACTCAGGTGTGGTTTTTTTTTAAATCGTTTTTGGTGTGGTGGCGGGTGGGACCAAGCCCTAGCTTATGCAATTTCGAATCTAGCTGCAGCAGAAAGCAACAGCAGCGCTATCGTTTGATTTTCTTGCCCTAGGAGCCTCTGCAGATAACTGTTTGGTGATTAACTATGTTGTCCGAAAGAAGGCACTACCCGAGTCAGGCAGTAAGAAGACTCCGATCTTTGGAATAGCTGCATGTTTCCAGTCGGGAGCTTCGGGTAGTTTAGGAGGCTTGGTTCGGCCCCACAAACGATTAAAAAAAAAAAAAAAAAAAATCTGTTTTTACAATTCTCGTTCAATTGCTCAATTGCCATATTCAAGTGCCCTTTTATTGAAGAAGTTGAGTTGTGAAATTGCCATGTTACTTTAATCTTTCATATAAATACTTTATTACTACGATTTAATTTTTAGTAATTTAATTACTAAAACAAAAAATAAACACTTCGGTAATGGACAGTAATGTCTGTAACGAGAGAACACTGTCCGAAGGCCGGCAGTGCACTGGAGAATGCTCCGGGCGGCAATGACCATAGATGTTGACTGTGCGCCTTAAATTAAAAAATATTAAAGCCTGAAAAAAAAGGCAATACTTCTTACTAATTTAATTATTTCGAATTGATTAGTGAATTTTATTACTGATAAATTAATTTTTTTTATACAAAACAGCTTTGAATTATATCTATTTTCAACATTTTTTTGAAATATACGTGGTGTAACGGGATTAAGTATATTTGGCAAAATCGAATGAAATTGAAAAAAATTGTAAGATAAAATAATGACGAAAAATAAAAACTAAACAATTTACCTTGATTTTAAGAAATTCTTCAGTGTATTTAAGAAATGAAGAATAGCACAAAGTAGTAGATATGGGGGCACTCACCTGGAAAAAAGTAAACAATCTGCACTGTATTCAAATAATCGGTTATAATACAAAGTTTTATAATTAACTTAAATTTACACTCTTAATGGCATTGGGGGTAATGACTTCAGTTTTTTAAAGTGATGAACGTTATGGAAGTACTAATTGTCTCATACTTTCTCATACCTCTTATAAAGAGAAAGTACTGAAATATTTGGTCAAATTTTTTTCACCAAAACATTCGTGTTTTAATAAATATAAACGCTTGGTTTTATATGTTAGTATAGCGTTGTAGCTGTATATTATGAAGAAAATAACTCAAGTCAACTACGATAAGATCAAACATGATATTTCGCGTAGATACCATCAGGGATCCAGCACGAAGTTTCTCTACAGAGATATTTCTATAAATATTATATCTTGTTCACACAAACATACACACTAAACATAATATACAGTCCTTTCGCTAAAAACATTTTTTTCGATATAAAGGACCTTACACACCATGTATTTTGGGTGAAAATACAATTTGAAAATTTTTATGAAGATCACGATACTTCCGCTTACTAGGAGTAAGAGAAAGTAAAATATCTGGTGTGAAACACTCACACAACTTTCTCTTACTCCTGTTGTCAAAATTATAATTGACAAATTTTATAGTTTGTAAAGCAAATTTAATGAAATTCGTCGAAAACTGAAAAAAAAAAAAAACTATTCAAAAGCGCACTTCCGGTTTACTAATTTTCTTGAAACTCGGAATTTTGGCCATCTATTTATTTCTAATTAATTTTGTTTGGATGATAGAATTGTATTGATAATTGATAACACTTTAGAGAAAAACATAACCCCACCCCTTCACTAAAATTGCCATTAAATGAATTTTCCCAGAGAAATGTTTTAAATAAAAGTTGTAGATCTTTGTATATTTAGTTTATATACGAAGTTTCAAGAAAAATCGTCGGAGCCATTTTGGTGAAAAACGAAAAAAAGTAAAAAAAAAAAAAAAAAAAAACGAACTAGTAAAGTGGTATTTCCGGTTGAGGAATTTTCACAGATAACGTACTGTCAGATCCCATGGTCATACCTAAACAGAATATCATGTTTTAACTTTCTACAGTATTTCGTTTTTGAGCTATTCTGTTCAAATGCGCACACACCATATTATAAAAACCACATTTTTTTGACTCCGGGGACCTCAAAACGGATATTTCCGGTGAAAACTCGATATCGAAAATTTGACACGATTAGAATACTTCCGCTTACTAGGGAGTAAGAGAAACTAAAAAGTAATAAACTAAAATTTGTTTGAAAAATATCCATAACTTTTTAATAACCATAAATTCATATAGTTCTAACTATTCAATAAGTTCGCAAAAAAAAAAAAAAAATTAAAAAAAAAGTAAATTTGAAATATTGCAGTTTTATAAAAATAAAATAAAAAAAATAATTTTGTCAAATCGCATTTTTTATTTATTCGATTAAATAAGTAAGAAATATGTAATATTTTTTTGCAAAATTATTCACTGCACACCTGATACTAAAAATGTTAAAGGCATGTGAGAAAGAATTTATTGGGAAATATTATTTGAAATTCCAAAGACTCCGTTAGAGGGGGCGGGGATAAATGATGGCCTTATTTTTTCAAAAAATATTTTTTTTTTTTTTTTTTTTTTTTAGGATTTTTTATAAAACATTAGTGCATTTATCTGTATTTAACTTAATATTTAATATAACTTGAACATACTCGGTACATTGTTTCATACTCGCAATATTGATGATTGGAAATATTGAAATATTTGACGATATAATCTCAGCCCTAGGGTTTGTGTATTAAAGTATACAGGGAGCCAAGCATTTGGACATAACACAGAAGATTGATCCTGGCCCTATCTTTAAGATGGCTGGGGAAGAGTGCTGTCCAATATTCCACTTTGAGCTCCCCTTCCAAGTGATCTTTACGTCAAAATCGGAATGGGCTAAAAGTTGGGAAAAACGAGGCCGGAGTGGGGGATCCTGATTTACGAATGGGTCCAAAATGGCCTGCGGAACTGGAGCCGGTATATAAAGAGCTAAACCGGATGTACTTATTGAGAGGCCCCTCAGTAGATACTCCACGGTATTCCAGGCTGAAGTCTATGCAATAAAGTTCTGTGCTGAGGAGAACTTGTGTATGGGCTCTAGTAATAGGGAGATATGCATCTTTTCGGACAGCCAAGCTGCACTGAAGGCACTTGGGGCATTCAGAATCACTCCCCTCCCCCCTAGTCAGGGAGAGTAGAGACTCCCTGGAGGCGTTGTCCTGGTACAACAAAGTGGGGCTGGTATGGGTGCCGGGACACAAGGGGATTAAAGGTAATGAACTAGCCGACCAACTGGCCAGGAATGGAGCGAATATTCCTTTCTATGGGCCGGAACCTGTTCTGGGAATAGCCAAAAGTATGGCGTTGGGCGTCTCTGAGAGAATGGACTCGGAGAGAACATAATCGTCACTACAGGCTAAGTACTGGGGGTGGCAAAACACGTCAAAATGGTCATGTCAGAGCTGTGTAGAAGAAGAACCAGACAGACCCTAAGTTTAAGCAGGTATCAGATCTGTCTGATAATGGGCCTGTTTACAGGGCACAGTAGGTTCAAGAAACAACTGCACAAGGTGGGAATTGATTGGTTCAGAGCCATTGTGTTGATTGTGTCAGGAGAAGGAGGAGGAGGAGACGGCCACTCACCTGTTGTTCGATTGCGTTGCAATCGGCAGATTGCAGTACGAGATCTTCGACACGTTGAGACCGGAAGAAATCGTACTGCAAGAAGGACTGGTGGGGAAGTCCTGGACCTCATGAAGAGGGCCGGATTCATCTACTAGGTATTGAGAGGTTGGCACAATAAGCTTTAACGGGTAGGCTGCAGTGCCTGGTTTTAGGCCCCCCCCCCTGTGTCATTCTAATTCTAATGTTTTCTAAAGTATACATATTGTAGACGTGCCAAACTCCAAATCAATTGCTTAACAAAATAAAATAACTGGTGTGCGACAATACTCACATTATTTCATGTATTGCAACTAATACGATTTTACTGGACTTTTTTTTTTTTAATTAGAATTATTACAAAGTTTAGTCGGCCAAAAATAGGTGGTAGGAGTTAGACATATATACCTGAGCGTAACTAGTATGGCGGGGTCCCCCACCCAGAATTCTCCTAAAATCAATTTTATCTGGAAAAACGTTTAAAATAAAAGTGATACATTGTATCTGTGAGATGAACATTCCAAATTCACAGAATGTTTCGTATCAAATTCCAAACGAAATCAAATCCAATTCTCGTAAAGTCGCACTTCCGGTTAACCAATTTTTTTTTTCAAATTTGAAATTCTAGCAATACTCTATTTATATCCATTAGTAATATATTTTGTGATGATTTGCCTGCACTTTATCTGTTATCTGTTACAATTGAACTCAGAATAGACAAAATATCTAATTACAGAAATTTGATAAAAAAAATCTGGTATGAAACACACACAACTTTCTCTTACTCCTGTTCTCAAAATTATAATTGACAAAGGTTATAGTTTGTGTACCAAATACACCGAAATTCGTCGAAAACTGAAAAAACTGTTCAGTAAAAGCGCACTTCCAGTTTACTAATTTTCGTAGAACTTGGAATTTTGGCTATATCTTTATTTCTAATTAATTTTGTTTAAATGATAGAATTGTATAATCAACTGTGATACCACTTTAGAGGAAGCTGTAATCCCACCCCTCCCCTAAAAGTGCCCTTAAATGAATTTTTCTAGAGAAATGTTTTAAATAAAAGGTGTAGATCATTGCATGTTTAGTTTATATACGAAGTTTCAAGAAAATCATCGGAGCTATTTTTGAGAAAATCTCGAAAAAGTGAAAAAAAATCATTTAGTAAAGTGTTAAAACAAACACTTTACTGAAAAGATCATTACTCTTTGATTTATTATAAACATTGTTTACGTGACTTGCTAATTAATTAAGTATTCTACTAATAGAATATGTTTTATATAATTAAAACCAAGAATTTAAAGTCTTCAAAGAAATATCGACACTATTAAGGACCGTTAATAAGTGCATACATTTTTGGTCTTTTGCCCCAAAAGATATCAGAATCGATTTAAAAGAACTTGAAATTTTAATTTACCTTTGAAAAATTTTGTTTTATCCATTTTTATGGTAAATTCAACACTAAGAATTATATTTCAAGTTTACGGGCTTAAGGGACGTCTCTTTTAACGCCTGACAGGATTTCAATATATTAAAAAATCTGTAGCTCATACATAATAGAATGCGAAGTTCATGTTTATAAAAATAAAAAAAATTCAACAAAACTTCCCAGCAAAAATGGCAATCTCCTCTTAATGCAACATTTTCTCCCAGTGCTTGACACTGATAAATAACCCATTAGAGATCAGTAGTTTTTCATGAAAACTATTACAGATAGAAGAAACATTTTAAGTATATCTTCCTTGGGTTTTATTTGTAGATTTTTAGGTCTGGCGCCAAAATTTTTTTTATTTTATATTTTTGGAATTCGCGACAAAACCATTTTTTTTTTTTTTTCAAATTGCAACCAAAATCTATAATTTAAACACCAGAAATTTTTCAATGGTTCCGTGTTTCATTTTGTGGCCATCGACTGGCTTCGGCGAATTCATAAATTAGTATATTTTTCTCAATGGTTTCTATTATGCACTAAGTGAAAGTATTAGAAAATATAAGAAATACTAAATAAAAGTTGTATAATAACCCTTTTCACTGTATCTTAGTACACATTGTAGGCTATACATGTTTAGAATCAGGCCAAGGTGTACTGGTGACAGTGGTTGAAGTAGGATAAATGGCTTAGGCGTGACTGTGTTGAAAAAAAAATATCCATAGGTTTCTGAGCCTATGATATCTAAGCCTAGGATGTTTAGAGTACAGTATGTGTTCTAAATGCGTGCTCATAGTATCATTTTACAGTATCCACAACTTAGGCACGTTTTCATAGTCCGCCTTTCATTATTAGAAGGCCATCAATTGAAAATATTATTTATAGTACCATATTATTATATAAAGTCTTTTGCTGAAATTGTAGAAGTTAATTCCTCACTTTTATGGTCTGGTAAGAACTAGTAAAATCTGAGAGAAATAAAATATATTTTTACTTTCTCTTAGTGAGAAGAAGTATTGCGATCGTGTCAACTTTTCGAGAAAATAACCGAAAATACATATTTGCAGGTCCCCTGTATGTGAAAACAAAAATATTTTTTAGCGAATGGTGAACAAATATTTAGTGTGTGTGAACAAATATCTCAAAAACGAAAATTTGGTATTCCGTTTAAGTACTAATAATCATCGCATCTGACACGAAGGTTTCGGGTGAAATATTAAAGTATTAAACGACGAAGTGCAACTTTAATGAATGTTTTTCTTGCAGTTTTTTGCGATTTTCTCGGAAATGGCTCCAACAATTTCCTTCATACTTCGTATAATATTGTAACGTTTTTCCCTCTAAACTAGCTACTGCTAAACTAGTTCTAAGTGGGTTCGTTTAGATAAAATACTCTAAACTTCAATAAGACAAACACCAATTAATTGTTTTACACAATAAATTACAACAAATACAACACTTAATAATAATTAATTCACAGTTTAAATCAACAAAAGTTCAGTTTGTTCATTTGTTATACACTTTTTACAAACGCACCCTTCGTTTGTAACAAGAATCCCTGTAAACTCTCTGTGGTCTCACTATTTATATCGGTGGAGAAGGGTCTAGGTTATAGATTGTTCTAGAAAGGGCTGGAGCACGCCGCCAGCGCTTTCTAGCGGCCACTAGGAGAACTTGAGGTACCTGCTTTCTCTCCTAGATGGCACCAGTGGCTGCGTTACAATATCTACATATATAAATACCTATAAATTTTATTTGAAACATTTTCCTGGCGAAATTGGTTTTTGCGGGGTTTTTGAGAAAAAAAATAGCCTTTTGCTTTCTTATAAAAAGCCACTTCAGTAAAATGTATGACTTTATCACTGATATAATATTATACATTAGAAGAATTGATATAATTCCAGATTTGATGAAAATAGGTTATCCCAAAAGTGCGAGTAGGATTTTGAGGTTTTTGGAGTTTACTTTTATGATTTTCTCTAATTTGAAGTGCTCACATCATATTTGTCACTTTTCCAAAAAATAAAAAAATCTGGTGTGAGACACTCACACAACTTTCTCTTACTCCAGTTCTCAAAATTATAATTGTCAAATTTTATAGCTAGTGTACCAAATTTAATGAAATTCATCGAAAACTGAAAAAAAACTGTTCAGTAAAAACACACTTCCGTTTAACTAATTTTCTTGAAACACGGAATTTTGGCCAACTATTTATTTCTAATTCATTTTATTGAATTGTATAATCAAATGTGATAGCACTTTAGAAAAAAATAACCACTCCCTAAAAGTGCCCTTAAATGAATTTTCGCAGAGAAATTTTTAAATAATAGTTGTAGATTTTTGTTATGTTTAGTTTATACACGAAGTTTCAAGAAAATCGTCGGAGCCATTTTTGAGAAAAAAGTGAAAAAAATCATTTAGTAAAGTGGTAAAGTAAACGCACTTCCGGTCATCAGATTTTTTTCAAACTCGGAATTTCTACAACACATCTAATTCTAATTAACATTATTTAGATGACAGAATTGTCTAATAAACTGAAACAGCACTTTAGAGCAAACCGTAACCCCACCTCTCCCTCAAAAGTACCCTTAAATGCATTTTTCCGGAGAAATGTTTCAATTTAAAGTTGTAGCTCTTTGTATGTTGATGTACCAAGTTTTAAGAAAATCGTTGGGGCCATTTTTGGAGAAAATTGCAAAAAAAGTAAAAAAACCACAAGTAAAGTGGTGCTTCCGGTTGAGGAATTTTGACGAATAACGTACTGTCAGATCCCATGTTGATACCTAAACGGAATATCAAGTTTGAACATCTACTGTTTTTCGTTTTTGAGCTATGCTGTTCACATACATACATACATACATACATACATACATAACATACCATACATACATACAACATCATACATACATACATACATACATACATACATACATTACATACATACATAATTACATCATACATACATACATACATAACATACTACATACATCCATACAACTCCATACATACATACATACATACGTACATACATACATATATACATACATACATACACACATACAAACATACATACATACATACATACACACAGAGAGACACCGACCATTCGCTAAAAAACCACTTTTTTGGACTCAGGGGACCACAAAACGGATATTTCCAGTGAAAACTCGATATCGAAAATTTGACACGATTACAATACTTCTCTTACTAGGAGTAAGAAAAAGTAAAAATAGAGGTGGTTTGGGGGTCATTCAGTTACGTTTAAATTTAAATTTATGCTACATCATCTTGAAACAAAGGGCACCCACAATGACCACTCAGGTACATACGAGGTCATTCAATAAGTAACGAGACAAATCGCTGTAGCTCAAAAACGATTTATTTAATCAATACAAAACTTTGGCTATTTTTCAACATAGTTTCCAGCAACATTTATTCACTTGTCCCATCGTTCTTCTAATTTGTGTATGCCTCTGGCATAAAATTCTTTGTGTTGATCTCGAAACCACTTTTGCATCTGATTTTTAACTTCTTCATTGACTTGAAAATGTTTTCCACGTAGAGCCTCTTTAAAGGGGGGGCACACAAATGGAAGTCCGATGAGGCATGGTCGGGGCTGTAGGGAAGATGTGGAAGGTTCTTCCACCCCACTTTTTGAAATGTTTCTTCAGTTAACTGTGCCGTCAATGTGTGGGCGCGCGTTGTCATGAAGCAAAATCACGCCTTTAGTCAAGAGTCCAAGACGTTTCGTTCAAATGGCAGGCCTTACTTTGTTTGTGAGAGCATATAACTGTAGTACTAGCTGTTGATGGTTCAACAGTAATACGCCTGTTGTCCTGAAATAATACGATAATGCGAGATTCGAGGGAGAAAGTTGCAACTTCAACCTGTCGTCCACTTCATTGCTCGTCACAAACACTTACACGGCCACTTTAAAAATGTTCTACCCATTTGTAAACGTTCGAACGGTTCAAACAATTATTCCCGTACATTTTCAACATTCTTTCGTGGATTTCACTACCTTTGATACCCGCTGCAACTAAAAATTTAATCACTGAGCGTTGGTCTTCGGAGGGGAATGCTCGAGCGGACTCACCATCGTTAACTGAATACATTTGAGGTTATGCTTACCAAAATACTCTGGACAGCTGATGAGAAACTAAGTACAAGGATGCCAACTTGACGCACTGAAACAATTGTATTGATTAAACAATCCGTTTCTGAGCTAAGCGATTTGTCTCGTTACTTACTCGTATGTATAATTCTTACCACCTCTTTTTATCAGTACAATTAAACGTTTATAAAAGAAATCCTTTTTTTATGAAATTGTAATAATTAGAGTCAGTGAAAGTTGTGTGAGTGTTTCACACAAGAAGATTTTAACCCACAATGTATAATAGTTTTTCTTTCTTTTTATTGTGCTTTCATAGTTAATACAATGGCTTTGATCTCACAAATATTGTAATATTTTCGTCACTGTTTGATGTTGTGAATGTCTCCATTGAAATGTGTGTTATTTATGTAATAAGTTTGGTTAACAAAAAAAATTAAGTTTGAAATTGAATCTCCTGTATATTTGTTTTTAAATGGTTAAAATTTGTTGGCTCGCTAACAACAACTATTAATGTTCGCGAATAGAATACAATGATTTTGCAATCTCTGATTTCCATCCCACGAAGAATCCAGAGATTACGCATAATCTCATTCATTGCCAAAGAATACTTCAAATATCACGTATCAACTGGTATTTTATCCGTCGTAACATGTATATTTCTTTTATTCCTGACCGGTTTCGGATTTTCATCCATCGTCAGAGTAAATTTATCAAATTTTTGCAGAGAGTTCATTTTAACGCAATGTTTCTGTTACACTTGTCACTTGTCCAAAAAAAAATACTATATGCACCTTCATTAGTATGAATAGAGGACTGCAAATTTTGACTTTACTGCAAATTTTAAGTTTTAATAAAATGCATAAATTTTATAAATCTTATTAAATGCAATAAGAGTAGTATTTGAGTGAAAGTTGCAGAACAGATTTTTTTTTTAAAGAAAATGCGCTTTTCTTTACTATTACATTGAAATACTAAAAGTTAAGATTAATTAATAAACAGATATAAAGTTTCTAAAACATTAAACCTAGATGCATAAATAGTTGGAAACAATTTAAATATTCAAACAACTTGTACATTGCCATTGTTTATGTGCACTATATATATGAACATATTGGAATGTATGAGTGCATTAAATTCACACACACATACACAAATATATATATATATATATATAATATATAATATATATATATATATATCAATAGAACTAACTTCAGTTCTAGTCAAAATCCATTCACTTAATATACATTTCAAATGAGCTTTCCCGCAGATGATACGATGAGAACTTAACTATTCAACTGTCTGTCCAACTTCTCTAAAAGTTTTCTTAACCACAATCATTCTTTCATTTTGTTCATTTATTATCTATAATTTATTTCAACTTTTTCTTTTGTCACTGATATATTTTTTTTTTTTAATACTTTTATTGCATTTATTTATAATAAAAAAATCTGATGCGAAACACACACAAGACTTCATCTTACGCCCATTTACATAGTTAACTAGTCTCTAGTTTATCGAACTATACATAACATATAACGCTTCTTCTTATTATAATTTATTTGTTAAATTGCACTAATAATTAGTACGATTCCTATTTTAGATTTGTTGCGAGAAACTAGATTTTATTGCATAAGCTAATGCGTAGATTTACATCTTTATAGTAGATACGCTTTCAATACTTTGTGGACCTGCGCCACATACATAAAATTAAGGACAATACAATGTATAACTAATGACTCGAGTTTTAAAAAAAGCTTTTTAACTGAATATTATGGATTCCTTGGAGAAAATTTTGTAGGTGTTTAACATCAATTTTATTTTGTTCCATGAATATAAACGGCCAAATACAAAATGGCGGATCCTGCATTTCTGCCTAATTTTCTTTTGCTTTCTTTCTCATATATTGAAAATATATATTGAAAATTTCTGATTTTTTTTTCTTTATAGGTCACATTAATTATATAAAATAATAAATATTATGTTAGAAATAACTTTATTTTTTGCATTTTTTATTTAATAAAAAAAATCTGGTGTGAAACACTCACAAACTTTCTCTTACTCCAGTTCTCAAAAATTATAATTAACAAATTTTATAGTTTGTGTACCAAATTTAATAAAATTCGTCGAAAACTGAAAAAAACTGTTCAGGAAAAGCGCACTTCCGGTTTGGTAATTTTCTTGAAAATCGGAATTTGGCCATCTATTTATTTCTAATTAATTTTGTTTGGATGGTAGAATTGTATATTGCATTTTATAGAACAACATTACTTCCACCCCTCCCCTAAAAGTGCCCTTAATTGAATTTTCCCAGAGAAATGTTTGATATAAAAGTTGTAGATCCTTGTATGCTTAGTTTATGCACGAAGTTTCAAGAAAATCGTCGAAGAAATTTTCAGAAAATTGCGAAAAAGTGAAAAAAATCATTCAGTAAAGTGGTAATGTAAACGCACTTCCGGTTATACGATTATTTTAAAACACGGAATTTCAACAGCATATTCAGTTTTAATTGACATTATTTTGATGATAGAATTATTTAATAAACTGAAATTGCACTTTAGATGAAAACCTAACCACACTCCTCCCCATAACTGCCCTTAAATGATTTTTCCCAGAGAAACATTTCAAATAAAAGTTGTAGCTCTTTGTATGTGTAGTTTATATAACAAGGTTGAAGAAAATCGTCGGAGCCATTATTGAGAAAAACGCAAAAAAGTAAAATAACCAACAAGCAAAGTGGTACTTCCGGAGGAGGAATTTTGACAGGTGACCCACTGTCAGATGCCATGGTGATAGTTAAACGGAAACAAGTTTCAACATTCAGCTATGCTGTTCACATACACGTACACACACACACATATAACATTTGTTAAAATCCACTTTTTTGGACTTAAGGGTCCTCAAAACGGTATATTTCCGGTGAAAACTCGATATCGAAAATTTACACGATTACAATACTTCCTCTTATTTAGGAGTAAGAGAAAGTAAAAAAAAAAAATCATTTCACAATTCGAAAATTTATAAAATACTTACGAAAGGAAAATTAGTACAAAAAATCTAAACAGGTTTTTTCAAAGAAATAATTAGCTATAAATAACAACCAATCACGGTGTAGAAGAGAATTTGTGAAATGTAAGTGTATGTTAGTCCAATCAGAAATTTAGAATTATCATGTTTACCACGCCCACATTTGACATGTTTGCTTCTACACTGTGATTGGCTAATTATCCAGTTTAGAATTTTGTTTTAACTAATTTTGCCTTCGTAGGTATTTTATAAATTATCAAATAATGCAATAAACATTAAAAAAAAGGCAAAAATCAAGTAATTTCTAAGAGTTATTATTTACTATCTATGATTTTATTCGTCGTAGCATGCATATTATTGTAAACCTTACTCTGAAGACGGATGAAAATCCGAAACCGGTCAAAACAAAAATAATATGTACGCTATGACTGTTAAAATCATAGATGTTATCCAGCATTGCAGACCCAACTATATATTCAATATCGTATTTACTGTTCTATAAAATTAATGTGAGCTATAAAGGGAAAACTTTGAATTTTCAAAACTGTTATCAGAAAAAGTTTAGTGATCATGATTTTTGAAATTAAATTTTCACCGAGAATATATGTTTTGAGGTTTGATGTCCCCCGTGAAAAAGTTTTTTTTCAAATTGGTCTGTGTGTGTCCGCATTAATCGAAACCAGAAACATGTATAAAGTTGAAACTTGATATTTCGTTTAGTTGCTATCAGTACACACGACAACAAAGTTTTGGTGAAAATCAGTCTTCCGGAGATATCACTTTACAGAGTATAGATTTTTCAATTATTCGCGATTTTCTCAACAAAAAAAAATGGCTCCAACGATTTTCTTTAATCTTAGGTGTTTCAACTGTAAGTTGTAGCTAAAAGAGCTCAACTTTTATTTGTAACATTTTTCCCGCAAAATTCATTTAAGGGGTGTGACGCAAGGCTTTCCTCTAAAGTGATATTTCAATATAATATTCGACGTTTCCCATGTCTATATAATATTAGTATGATTTTGAATTTTTTTGTTGTTTATTGATACAATATTTTCCTGAAGTTTAAACTTTTATGTGTCCTCACGCGTTGGTCTAGTGGCTTGGGCACTCGGCTTTCGTGCGAGAATTCAGGATTCGATTCCCATATGGGCAAAGGCGGTGTTGACCCAGCATCGATGAAAAGTGGGAAGTTACAATTACTAGCGCCCTAAGTAGCGAAGGCCCGAACTAAACGGCGTGGGAACTGCGCCATGCTTACCACACGCTCCCCTATTCAAATCGCTGTCTGGCAAGCCTTGGCCCTTCATGAGCTGTTGCGCCAAAGGTTTTTTTTTGTTTGTTAAACTTTTATGTCTAAAACAAGTATAGAAGCAGGTGATGGTTTTAAAGAGATCAATAGAAGGAAAAGGTTAAGGAATCCCTGGTCCTATAATAATGAAATTCGGTTTATTGAACTTGTTTAAAAATAGAAATTTCCAGCACTTGTTTTTAATTAAATCACTAACACTAATCCAAAATTGTGTAGGTCTCCTTATTTTTCTTTACTTCGTATTTTTTTTTTTTGGAATAAAGAGAAGCCTAATGAACTTGAAGCATTATTGGAAAATGCTTAGAAAATAATTCAGCAGTTGAAAAAAGCAAATCAATTAACAAAAAGGAAGAATCCCTACTATTATAGGGAAGAGACAAACAAAAGGAAGGGACAATAGTACCCTAACACAAAAGATAAACGACTAACCGATAACGGAAGTAGGTCATCAATAAAACAGGAAATTTTAGTACTATTTTAGCACTCTTTTTGAGGTGACAAAATAAATCATTAATTTTACATGGGATAGGCCTTTCATAAGTTGAACCGTTTATCAATTTTTTTGTTTTGTTTTAAACCAAAAGCCAACTAATTCTTCCTGGTAATATGTATCTTTTATTGAAAGTTCGGTTTTCATTTATTTAGTTGCTGTTTGTAGTACTTTTCATATACCGATAATTAAAACTTTTTACATTCCATCAAAAACAATTTTTAATAATTAACTAAATATATAAAAAGATCTACTGTGAAACACTCAGACAGCCTGTAAAATCAGTTTTTTCCGAAGAAAGTTATTATATGTCTATTAAAATATCTTTAAAACATTGAAAACTAGAAACAGTGTACACAGTCAAAGCAAAGACGTTATAATATGAGATAAGATAGTGAAGATTGCTTGTTTATTTACTATTTAAGGTGCTTGGTTAGTGATTATTCCTGTTTGATATAATTTATTTGATATTAAAAAAATCATTAAGAAATGTCTTTTGGTAAATATTGCATTTTTCTAAGTTCCTAATTTATGTAAAATTTCCAGCACTATATAGTATTATGTACGTTATTTCTGTACGACGACTTGATATAAGTCGGCTGCAATTCCATCAGATGCCGATGTTCAAGAAAAATTTTGGTCAGACTGTAACAAAAGTAATATATCATTCCATTTATAGTTACTACAGCAATTTTAATGAAACCCAATGGTGTCCATATGGAGAACATCGTAGAAAACAGGAAAAAACTGTTCAATAAACTCAAACTCCGGTCAATCGATTTTTATTTTTTTTTTTTTTATATAGTATAGTTAAACCCGGAATTAAGGCAACAAATTTAATTCTAATTAATATTATGTAGAAGATAGAATCATGTAATAAACTGCCTATAATGCCTTTTAGAGGAAAGAATTATTTCACCGTTTCTCCAGAGACCCTCTTAAATCAATATTTTGGAAAAAAGTTTCAAACTAAAGTGATAGGTTTGAAAAATTAAATTAAATTGGTTTTCAAATCGTCCTTAAAATTATAATGAGATGTTTATACGGCAATGGCCAGAGGAGTTTTAAAGAAAAAAGACTTCTTTGTTGCTCTATGTTTCGGGTACCATTGATGCCCTTCTTCTTCCGAACTCTATCAATTTTAAAAAAGATAAAGATATTATTACTTCAACTTACAATAACATTTTTCTATCGCTATACAAAGACAATCGCCAGTGATTTCTTCTTCCAAATTTGAAATTGCCGCTCCTCACTATAAACATGTTTCTTATCCCTCCCACTTTTTAACAGGTTTTTAAATTTGAAAAAATACTCTCTTTTCATTTCAATTTCAACGTTCTCAACGTTCACTTCTCTCCTACCCCCTAAAGGTATCTTTATCTTTTTTTTATTTTATTTTCTCTTATTGTTAATATCATTTCATTTAATTAATTGTCACTTCTGTATTATAATTTCTTGTTTTTAATATCTTTTGTTCAATCTGTTCTGTTAATATTTTTTTAATTTAAATTTGTCTTTTATTTGTTATAAATCTATACACTTTTTTCTTTACTACTATATGCATATACTGTTCTGTAATGTAACTTTTCTCCAATAAATTTTGCAGAGCTCCTGAAGAAAGGCACCAATGCTTTCCGAAACGTAGAGCAACAAAGAAGTCTTTTTACTTTAAAACTCCTCTGGCCATTGCCGTATATACATCTTATTTAAATTTAAAATTTGGAATTAAATTTAATTTAAGATTGTGATTTTGCCAAGGTGAATTTTATTCTTATTTTACTTTCAAATTCTATGTGATACCAATTTCTACTAATTTTCACAAATTTTTATGTATTCATTTTCTGAGCAGAATAGGATGTTTACACCTATGAGTCTTTCATCTAGTATTTGCACCTTGTAGTTCGACCTTTAGCTAGTATTTATATCATTAGTTGCTGAAAAAAAACTATAATTAAACCCATTCTTTGATAAAACGGTCTTCCGACTATTTAAATTATAATAACAGGTCTGAAAGAAGTTTGTTTAAACGAGGGAATAGTTTTTTAATAAAACAAATCCAGAGACATTCTGGACAAATATGGAGAACATCGTACAAAGAATATATCAAGTTAAACCGTTAGAGAAAATTGCAAAAAAAAAAAAATGATAATCTATTCATAAAGTGGTACGAATTTAACGGGGTGACGAATTTTCACAGATAAATTCCTAACGGATCTCATGGTGATACTCAAATAGAAATTCAAATTTGAAGTTACTGTGATTTTTCATTTTGGAGCTGTATTACATGGACACCCTTACACACAGATACACACACACACATCCACTCACACTCTCTCATCATTTTTTAAAAAAAGACACTTTTTTAGACAAAGAGCGATGTCGATAATTACGTATATTTCCTATTATCGGGCAAGTAAGTGAATGCAAGTGAACGAAAAATAAAAGCCTTTAACATATAAAAATACACCAATGGAAATAGTTGGCACAGTAAATTAAATGTGATTCAATATAATATGGTTGATGTTGAAATAGAATCCAGAGATCTGTTTTACTAACTAAGCGGTTACAAAGTATCGGTTCTGGTTTGTGGCCGGACATTCCTCTTTCAGTTTGTGCCTCATGTTAGCCCATTAATGATACTCTTTCTAAATAAATTAACTTAATATTCTATGGTTTACAAATAAATTTTTCTTAACTTTCAATTTTTTTTTTAAATTTTAATTTGAAAATCAACTTGTTTAATTCACTAATCTTTCATGACTCCACTTGTGTTTCATTGTAAACTACGGTTAATGGATTATAATAAATAAATGCGACCCCTTCCACTATCTTACTTTAAAAGCTCTAATCGATTATGCAAATTATTTCAAAATAGATTATATGCAAAATATCTGAGGTTCTTCACTTCACTTCAAAGGTAGTGTAAACAAAATTATAGGGTAAGTCATCTATAATCGACACCCTTCAATCATATTTTTTTCTTATAAGATACTTTACAGTTGTGATTTACTTGGAACATTTGCTACTATCTTGATGTTGTCCAGTTGAATTTATAATCCATAATTGTTGATAGGCCCCTTAGAAAGCGCTTAAATTGATTTATACGAAAGGATGTTTCAAATAAATGTAACACATTTCAAGAGAAACACAAATATACTATAAAGTTGAAAATGTCGGTGGGTCCGCAATGCTGGATAATATCTGGTATTTTATCCGTCGTAGCGTGCATATTTATATTGTTCCTGCCCGGTTTCGGATTTTCCTTCCATCGTCAGAGCAAATTCACCAAGTTCGTCTATAGAGTTCAGTTCGACGTAATGTTTCTGTTACACTCACACTTGTTTGTTGTATATATGTGTAGGGAGGTTATAAAGTTATCATGTTAACCTTTTCTTTTCTTCTTCTCTTTACTTCAAAGGCAGTGCAAACAAAATTATAGGGTAAGTCATTTATAATCGACACCCTTCAATCATATTTTTTTTCTTAAAATATTTGATACCTTATAGTTGTGATTCACTTGGAACATTTGCTACTATCTTGATGAGTAACCTTATAACCTCCCTAAATATATACAACCAACAAGTGTGTCTGTAACAGAAACATTACGTTGAAATGAACTCTATACACGGACTTGGCGAATTTGCTCTGACGATGGATGAAAATCCAAAACCGGTCAAAAACAAAATCAATATGCATGCTACGACGGATAAAATACTAGATACTGTAAAGCCTTTGATTATATAAACAGCACTACGGAGAATTCATTACACATTTTAAATACTTGATATATTGAACAAAAAATATAAAATTGATTACAGACGGATTCATAGAGCAAATTTTTTGTATTTCTCGCTGAGTAGGTCTGATTTTCCCGTAGAAAACAGAAAATTAGTACACCCTATTATGTATTATATTAATCAGCAGAATTGTTTTATCTCTTTTGATCTAGTTTCCTTGCAACTGCAAACTTTTAGGGATTAAAATCCATTCAATTATAATAAAAACGGAAAAAATAAGAGCACAAGGAAGCCATGAATGAATGAGTAAAGTAAGAAATTTGTCTGGATTCAATCTTAAAAATAAATACCGCAACCGCATGCGTGCCATTTCATGAAAGAAGTCACAGAAAATGGTGGCTAATGAGGAGAAAAAAGTCACCTTTCTCGCCGAGACATGTTGAGATATTTTTAGGAAATCAAACAAACCAGAAGTTAGCTAGGATCTGTTTTTTTTTTTTTTTAATTTAAGGCGCGTCAACATCATGGTCATTGGCGCCTGGAGCCTTCTCAACGCACTGCCGGCCTCCGGACAGTGTTCTTTTGTTACAGACAACACTGCCCATCACCGGATAGTGAGCTGTAGAGGTTTCTAGAAAGAAAAAAATCTAAGGGTAGCACAGGTGGGACTCGAATCCGGGTCCTCCACGTGGGAGTCCAGTACGCTAACCACTTAGCTAGTCCCTTCCCTGTTTGTTCTTATTTAGTTCTTTACAATTTGATAGATTTTTATTATTATTACTACCAAACTCGGGTGGGCTATATCCCGGCACTGCAGCCAACAGATGCTTATTGTGCCATCCCCGATAGTTCCTAGTAGACAAACCCTCCCTCCTTAAAAAGTTTAAGGGCCTTCACCACCAGGTCATTTTGAGCTACTATCTCCTCAGGTCGCAACGTACCAAAGGTTTCATACCTCAATTTAATTATTGCAATGCAATCAAACAACAGGTGGGAGGCCGTTTCCTCCTCTTCCTGACATAATCTGCACAAGGGTTCCGCTCGAATGAGTCCTACCTTGTACAGATGTTTCCTGAACCTACCATGACCCGTAAATAGTCCCGTCACCAGAGAAATCTGGCTCCTACTCAGACTAAGAGTCATTTGGGTCCTTCGTTTACACAGTCCTGGCATCATCCTTTTACTGTGTATAACACCCCCGGGCTCCCCCTCCAGAGCTCTTCATGCTTACTGCGACACCACTCTCTAATCGCTGCACGAATTTCTCCGCCAGTTATCCCCAGGACCGACTCTGGACTAATGAACCGAGTGTTAGCCCCGTTCCTGGCCAGATTTGGTAGATAACTAAATACTTCATAGTAGCATCACTAAAATTTTAACTGATTTTGTTAATATACTCTTTACAAATCTGCTCCAATTAAATCTTACCATTTAATCAAATATTAAATGCTTCTTAAAAAAAAATGTCTAGCAAAAAAATTAATGAATATAAAATTTTAATTCCAGACAAACATCAGATTAAATAATATTGGCCAATAAGAAACAATAACAATAATAGAAATACAATAATAATATGAATATGTGCATACATTTCTCTTGCATTATCAATGTTAGAATTGTTTTAGTATATCATTTTCCATCTAGAGAGTACATTATTCATGTAATATTCCTATGTAATTATTCACAAATCTAGTGGTTACAAAGCAAATTATATGCAATTATTTAACTAATAATTAGATTTCTTATATCTAGGTGATACATTAAAAACAAACCAATTTGACTTAGGCTCCGAGAATCGCAAATGTTACTGGGGAGGTACGTCCAAAAATTTTGGAGAATAAATGTTTCACCATATTGAATATAGATTGAAGGACTAGTGACTTTTTTTTTCTGAAACCATGACCCCAAAGGAATGAACTAATCGGCTAACTTTGAATTTTTTTATTGCAAAATATTGAGGAATGATAATTTTTTACTGCTAGCAAAAGGAAGGAAGTATTGCAAAGGTATCAAAGTTTTGAAACTTGAGTTTTCACCGGAAATACATGTTTTGAGGCCTGATAAGTACGGAAAATATGTTTTTAGAGTAAATATATATATATATATATGTGTGTGTGTCTGTTTAAGTGAACGAAATATCTCAATAACGAAAAATGCCAGGAAGCTTAAACTTTGTATTTCTTTTAGGTACTACTGTATTTCTTTTAATCCATCAACTGGAAGTGACATTTTAATGACGTTTTCTTCAGTTTTTCACGATTTTCTTGAAAATGGCTCTACAACGATTTTTTTCGTAAACTTCATATACTATGTACACTAATCAATTTTATTTATAATAACATTTTCCCGGAAAAATTGATTTTTTGGCGGGATCTTAAGGAATAGTAGCGTTATCATTTCCTCTGAACTTGCCATTTCAGTATAATGTATGGTTTTATCACATTATAATAACATTAATATACATTAGAACTGCTGATAAAATTCCAAATTTGAAGAAAATCAATTAATCGGAAATGTAACTTTAAAGAATACGTAATGTTTTGAGTTGTTTGGATTTCTCTCGGAAATGGCTATATCAATTTTCTTTAAACTTAAAATGCTCCCATCAAGAATAAAAATGTATTTTATTTTAAACATTAAAAAATAATCTGGTGTGATACACTCACACAACTTTCTCTCACTCCAGTTCTTTGAACATTGTAATTGACAAATTTTATAGTTAGTGTACCAAACTTAATGAAATTCGTCGAAAACTGAAAAAAACTGTTCAGTAAAAACGCACTTCCGGTTTTACTAATTTTCTTGAAACTCGCGAATTTTGGCCATCTATTTATTTCTAATTAATTTTGTTTGGATCGTAGAATTGTACAATCAACCATGATAGATAGCACTTTAGACAAAAACATAACCTCACGCTCCCTTCAAAAGTACCCTTAAATAACTTTACCAGAAGAAATTTAAAGAAAACACATTCAAAGTTTAAAGAAAATACCAGAAAATTAAAAAAACAAAACATTTCACCAAAAACACACTTCCGGTCATACGAATTTTTTCAAACTTGGAATTCCATCAAAACATTTAATTCTAATTAATATTATTTTGATGACAGAATTGTATGGTAAACTGAAATAGCATTTAGAAGAAACACTAACCCCATCCCTTCCCTAAAAATGCCCTTAAATGGATTTTTCCAGAGAAATATTTTAAATAATAGTTGTAGATTTTTGTATGTATAATTGATATACGAAGTTTGAAGAAAATCGGCGGAGTTATATTTTAGAAAATCCCAAGAAAGTGAAAAAAAAAACATTAAGTAAAGTGGTACTTCCGGTTGAGGAATTTTGACAGATGACCTACTATCGGATCCCATTGTGATACCTAATCGGAACATCAAGTTTGAACATTCTACAATTTTTCGTTTTTGAGCTATGCTCTTCACACACACACACACACACACACACACACACACACATATATATATATATATATATACACCATTTTCTAAAAACTACTTTTTTGGACTCAAAGACCTCAAAACGGATATTTCCGGTGAAAACTCGATATCGAAAATTTGGTACGATTACAATACTTCCTCTTACTAGGTGTAAGAGAAAGTAAAAAGATTTTACAGGGTTTTTAGGGGTGTCTAAGTTAAGTTTACATTTAAACTTGACACAGTGTCCACTCAGATAAATATATATATATAACTCCTACCATCGTTTTTTTATGGCCAGCCCAAGTAAACATTTGTAAATATTGCAATTATAAATAATTTGTTTAAATTTAATTGCATGAATTGGAGTAAGAGAAAGTTATGCGAATGGTAAAATGTTCCATTTCCCTTTATCCAGAATTAGCTTCAGAGATATGCGAGTAAGTTAGCAGACCAGGTTTGAGAGTGTTGCCTGCCTTGTGAACTATATCGATTCAGTACAATCGATCCTATCAGTATAATTCTTTGTCTATAATGTAATGGGAATAGATTAACGGTGGTTAGTGAAATATTACAAAGACACAAATACATTACTTGCACTTTATACAATGCCATATTTTGTGACATACTTAGAAAGGAGAAAAGTAGACCGAACGAAGAGTGATGTTTGTTAATATATGGTGATTAGAGAGAGAATGTAGGAGAAGGCTTAACGCCTTGGCTCGGAGGGGTAAGGTGCGTCTCTATTGGATAACTGGACATGCGGGAATAGAGGGCAATGAGAGGGCGGATCAGTTGGCTAGGGAGGGATCATCATTACCATGTTGTGGTTCTGAACCAGCCCTTGCCGTTACTAAGAGGTTTCGTGATAAACAGATTAGATTTTGGGAGACGAGAGTCTTGGAGAAATTCTGGGAGGACACGCAGGGGTGCCTCCAAGCTAAAAGATTTATAAAAGGAATTAAGCAGGGAGTTTCGGCTTACCTCCTGACCCTTAGCAGGACAGCTCTGAGGACCTTGGTGGGGGTAGTGATGGACACACTTGGGTGTCTAGTCACTTGTTTAACATAGAGAGGACGTATAGTCCCACTTGTCAGAATTGCGATGACGGAGTCAGGGAAACGGTGTATCACACTATCTATGTATGTCAGTGCCCCCATTTCGCTGGTACTACGTTTCGCGTCTTTGGGGGGGCACCACTCTCGCAGGATTGCCTGGGCGAGTTGGAGTTAAAGGATATTGGGATATTGTAGACTGACCGGTAGGCTACCGTGGGAGACTATTTAAGGGGATGATATGGGGGCATGGGGGGGGATAAAAGCTTAGGTCCCATGCCCCCAGGCACCCGGTTCAATAATAATAATAATATATGATGAATGAAGAGTGGTGTAGCGTTGGCTGTTATGAGTCGCTTGAAGAGTGGTTTGGCTAATTACAACTCTTCTTGTTCTGTCGATGGCGAGCTAATATGGCTAGCTTGTTAAACCTTTCATAGTTGATGCTGAGGCTTGTTAATTCAATCTAATTGATAAAATTGATTAAGCCTTCAGTTGGTCGATTTTTATTAAGTTTCTCCAAGATAATAGATGCAAGATTCGTGTTAAAGGAAGGCCGCCAATAAGTTGTAGGTCAAAGGTGGCGCCTCAAAGAGGCTGCTAGAGGAACAGTTGAGCCCAGCTTTTTTATGACGAATATGATGGTGATTGGTTCTATTACAGCAAAAACAGTATACAAAACTAAGGAAGTTACAGAATTGATGAGGATATGAAATAAACTTACTCAATCTAGAATAAATATGTTGTATCTTATCTCTAATGAATATCACTTATAAAAATTGTCAATTCTTATTTATGAATTAATAATAGAAAGGATCCAACCATTATTGCGTTACATTCACACTATTGCGCTACAAGGACTACAATCTAACCAATATATTATATTTCCGGGGTGACTTATTAAGTTTAGATTTTCGATATTGAAACAGCTAACAGGAGCAGGTTCTTTTTTGTTTCACTATTGTTTCCGCGAGTATTTAAATTGCCTTTATACCAACAGAATGAATTCGTAAGAGTCGAAATTCTTCCTCCGATAGACACTCGTATCTATTGTTTTCGGTTATCTTTGAAAATAAGCCATCTAAAAAAGATAGAGCTGTAAATAGCTTTATGTTTTCGTCTTTGACTTCGAGCATATTTAATCCTTAGCTGATTGCCTTAACAATGAAAATGGTACCATGGAGGTATATATATAATATATTGCCCAGAATACTTTGCATCTTATAATGAAAAGACATTTGGAGTTGGAATGCCTATATCGGAGCAAATATCCTATTACAAATATAAGGCTCCATTCCAAATATGGATCCATATAAGGTGATGTGTCTCCAAAGACACTGACTGCCAAAAGTCTCAAGCGGCCTATTTTCCAACTAAATATAAATTCTCTTAACATTTAGGATTGTGTCTCATTTTGAAGATTTTTGAACAGATCAAAAGATCCTGTCTTTAGGGTTATACATTCTTTTATTTTATTTATTTATACTCTGTTCATGCCAGTTAGGCTTACAGAGGGTATTGGCTACATAATATAAGCATTCTTTTATTTAATACAACTATGTTCACATAAATAATTAGCTGCTTCGGGGGTTTGTTATGCCTATATAAGAATCATAGAAAGTTTGGCAAACTGATTATCTATCGGGTGCCAATCGGTAAAACTCATGTCACTGGAGCTGCAACATGAACGTGTTACCAGAGTGAGAAAGAAGAATGGTAGGATGAGAAGGGCATCTAAAAATTACAGTTATTTTCTGATTAGAGCGTCAACCGAGTTACCAATAGCTATTTTTAGTGTTTGACTTTTTCAAGAAAAATAATTGATACCCTAATTTTTCCTAATATGTTTTATTCTTAGGATCAATTGGTTGACTAACACGCCAACTTTTCTATAATTCTTAGTCTTAACTAAAAACTTTTCATAGACCTTTTCCGTGATAGCCTGCTTCTTTTTTTGGTCATCGAGCGGTTTCAGGTGTTTGCCACGCAGTGTGATAACACAGACTTGCATAGAGCAAATTCAGTTTACACACAGTGTGTTCTGTGCAAGTCTGCGTTATCACACTGTGTGACAAACGCATCCTGAAGATGTGGAAACGCCCGAAACCGGTCGATGACCACAAAAAGAAGCAGGCTATCACGGAAAAGGTCTTAGATGCTTTCCAGCTCTGCGGAACCAACCGCAACAACTAAAAACTTTTCTGAATTTAATCTACACTAAAATAACCAGAATGACATCCTTCTGTCACCTTGTCTTCTAGTTTCATAACGCAAGATAAGATTTACTTCAATTTATCTTTGCAGATAATTCACTAATTTTTTTAGTATCCTAATTCTTTTTCTTTCTACAAGGAATTTTGATATTCTCATTAGAGGTATTAAAATATAATTAATGAATATAATCATTGATTCATTAATTTCAAAAGTGATTAGTTGGCGAGTGAAATTTCCTTTGATTTTTTTGTGTGCCCGCAATCATCCATACAAACACTTTGGGAATTAATCCCATTCAGAAAAGATGGACCATTATATCAACTGTTACTGGTTTTGTATTCATATTTCACATAGTTTCTGTTGTATCGATTATGCAGCCAATGAATAAAATAGCAATATATCATACGTTTCTTTTTGCTTACATTTGCTACAGATGGTTGTGGGTTCAGTTTTATTTGATGAACATCTTCTTTTTTTTTTATTCTCATTTGTTTCGATTTATTTATTTTTAAAGCAGTTTTGTGAATGATTTATTATTTATTTTTAAATCAGTTTGTTAATTAATTGATTTAATAAATTTAACAAAAATTAAATTATTTCACGAGAAATGCTGCTCTATTTCAACGAGGTATGGACGCCTAAAGATGAAATCCTCACAATTTCTTGTATTGCAATTGTAAGAATTCAAAGTGACAAATTTTCTTTAATTTTGGAATGTAATCAAATTTTTAGTTGAGTTTTTTCTTTTCTTTAGCTGTAAAGTCCATTCATCCTCGGGCTTTCACCATCACGGATAGCTAAGCAATTCTGTCTTTCATTATCTTTCTGAATCTACGCTTTCAAATCAGACTAAGTCCACCTGGAGCCATCTTAGACGAGGTCTGCCACCTAGTCTTCTTCCCCTGGGATGACTATCATAATCTAGTTTGGTCTCCGCGAGAGGTTCTATCCTATGCACATGTTCCAGCCATCTCAGTCTTCCCAGCTTTATGTACAACCCAATCCTGCTCCTTGTAAAGATCCCACTCAACTTCTGGTTTCTCCCCTCATACGGAATCAGTCTCCTTCCTTTATCAGGCCATTAATTCTTATGAAGACATTCCACACTTAGCAATACAACCTCATAAGCCATGATCACCGACCAGATTTCGTAACTACATTATTACCGAGCGCAGCAAAGTCAGATATTTGTTGCTGATCTACCTTCTAGGCATTTGAACCTTCTGTTCTGACGAAAACTACACCTGTATATCCCAAGAATCATTTGTGCTCTCTTTAAGAATCTGTTATTAATTAAAGCTGCTAAGATCTTATTTGCGATGGAGAGCAGAGAGATACCACAGTAATTGCCACATTTTAATCTATTCTCCTTCTTGTGCAATCAAACGCAACTTTCTAATCCTTCCTTTAATCATACTTCCAGAATCTAGTTCTAGAGTATCTTCTTCCAGGTCTTCCCCTGCATAATTTCTCAAATCCATCTCTTAATTCCATCTATTCCAGATGCATTGGTGCTCTCTTTGATTCACAAGCACCTCCACAAAATTTTCCTGGGAAGCGGGTATCGGGTCCTCATCTGCATCTAAATCATTGTAGCCAGCGTCACCCTATATAATTCTCCTGAGGACCATTCGATACCTCTTGGAAGTATGCTACCCGTATGTACTAATTAGCTTCCTTATCATCAATAAGGTTCTCTTTTTTTTGTTTTTCAATGTTTGTAAACACCTTGCTCAAAACAACACAAAAACCTCTTTCCAATATTTAACTTTAGGAAAAAGTGGAAAAAAAAAACCTCAAAAAGTCGCACATCTGGCTGGTAGATTTTATCTGAAGATTCAGATCCGTTGGTCTTATCGAAACGGAATATCAAGTTGAACATCCTGAGATTTTTCGTTTTTTAAGTTATTTTGCTCGCACACAACCGCAAAGGTTCCACATAATAGAGTATCTAGCTCTAGAGTAATCTAGTTCATGGAGTATCTAGTTCTAATTACTGTAATAAGAATGAGGAGATACCTAAATATATTTGTCTCATTAGAGAAAGACCGCTAGATTAGCCAAAAGTAAGACGAAAGAAAGACATCTCAAAGGCCGTTCGCTAAAAACATTTTTTTTCGTTCTCAAGAGACCATAAAGAAGTATTTCCGCTGTAAACTCTATCTTGAAAATTTGATTCGATCGCAATACTTCCTCTTGGTAATGATAGAAAATATAAAGAAAAAACCATTGTTAGCTAGACTTCCTCGTTTAATCTTCGTGACATATTCTCCTTAACAACCTTTCGGCCTTCCCAGTTATGCAGTGTGACTGATGTCCCTCGTATTCACTGTTTGAAGCCTGTCTCTTATTCCAATATCGTTTTTATGTATGCCATTAAGCGATATGCTGCTGACACAGCAACATTAAGAAAGAATGAGAGGTATCTAAATTATATTTGTCTTATTAGAGAAAGACCGCTGGATTAGCCAAAAGTAAGACGAAATATTTATTATCTAAATTGTGAAGATATTTGTTATAATGGAAAAAACAAACTTCAGGTGAGGAAATTCACCACTGCAACGGCATTAAGCGCTACGTGCATGCCCACCCTTTAGCGAGTCTTAAGAAGCAGCTTCCCAAGCGCGCATTCAACTGTCCGCACTCATTACTCTGCCAAAGCCTTTTGACAGGTCAGAAAGTTTTCAACCAAAGTAGCCAACTAACTATTCAACTGTTAGGACAAGGTGAGCTAACTAACTAGTCTAACAAGTTTGGCTGAGCTAAATAACTAGCCAACGCTACCATTCCACATCATCAGTCAACATCTTCACTCACCCCTCGTTCATTCTGTTTTCATTTAACTCTTTCTCCTCACAAATTTCGTTAAATTTTGTAAAATATAAACTGTGTTAATTAAGTAGTAACTTTGTCTGCAATATCACTATTCACCATGACCTGGTAAATTATCTTACAGCTGAAAAAATAAACGAAACGAAATTATGAATTTGAATTTATGAATTTTAGTTTGGTTTCTTTTCTAAATAGACAGAGGTAAACTGCATGAATTATTAGGGCTCATTTGATAATGCTGACACCTTAAGGCTTAAAATCGAGGGTTGTTCAGCGGGAACAGATAATTTTTAAGACTAAATACCTTAGATATATTTTCGGCCCAGAAATGTACAAGACTAATGATTCAGAATTGTTGAGATTTCTAAAATCAATGCTCGGGCTATTGAAACTTCTGGAAAACTTATATACGTTATATAGAAGGCCCAGAAAATTTATATACGAGTTTAAACCACAAATAAGACGAACTCTCAGACATAGAAATAACCAAATGGTAGTTTCGAGTGTAAAATTGTTTGCGTGACAGCAAATTTTCAGGGAGGCAAAGAAAACTCTCCCTTAGACTGTCTGTCACAGTGCTATGAAAAAAATTATTAAATTAAACTTCTCATTTCTAGCCGATATAATAAAGCTCAAGGTGCTAAAAATCAACTTCCATCAGGGTATTGCTAGTCCCTGGAAATCTGTCAATATCCGGTTCTCTTCTAGTTGAGATGTCCATAACCGCCCGTTCACAGGTTACCTTCAATCCCTTCTTCATAGACAATCAAATCACTCAGAATTTCCTAAGGAAATCATTTGCCACTCGTTAAAAACTTGGAAAAAATTAGATTATTCCATCATGTTTAATAATTTGTTTATTGTGACGGTAAGATATTATTTAATTGATTATAAAATATACTGATTTAAATAAAGTATTAAAAAATATATATTTCAAATAATTACACAGCCATCTTTATATTTATGAGTGACTTATATAAAATTGTATGTTATTGGCATGCCATTAATAAACATATTACTTGCTATATGATACATTGATATTTATTGCAACATCAATTAACTGTAAGAATCTGCGCTATCATATTAACAACAATGAAGAGGTAATAGCCTCATTAATTTCGGTATACATAAATCAAAATCAATGTTTAATAAGCATACTTATTAAACTGTGGTAGACTAACTTTCACATCACTTCGAACTTAGTAAGGATAATAAATATGAGGCTTTGCCGCTTTGGAAATATGAATAAAAAAATATGAAATAGAAGTAAAGGGAGGTTTTAATATTTATTATTGATTAAAATTTAAAAAAAATCGCGGATTTAAAATAAAAAATGAATCTTTTCGTAACATAATTAATACTTTAAAATTAATACGCTCTTCTTACTAATAACAAAAAAATCTGGTGTGAAACACTCACACAACTCTCTCATACTGCAGTGTTAGTAACAAAATTTAAAGAAATCTATCATAGAAAACTGAAAAACTGAAACAACTGTTCAATAAAGACGCACTTTCGGTCAACCGATTTTTCAAACTCGGAATTTTGGCAAATAATACTATTTGAATGATGTATCTTATAATAAACCAAAATAACACTTCAGAGGAAAGCAAAACCCCATGCCTACCCTAAAAATCTTCTTTGAATGAATATTTCATTAAAATATTTTATGATTTTCTGCTTCTAAGTAATTTAAATGCTTCATTAAAACAATTTAAATATATATATATCACGAAAATAGAGTCGTGCGTATACTCTACCGTCAATGACAAAGGTGGTTAATGAGCAGTGTGTTAATTAGTGTTGTAATATTTTAAACTGCATTGTTGTTAATTCTATAGGTTATTTCATATTACTATTATGTCTTGATGAGCAAGAGGGTAGCGGCGATGATGAAATAAACCGCTAAATAATTAACAACATTGCAGTTTAAAAACCTGCAACATTAATTAACACAGCTTATTTGTCTGTTGACAACAGATTATACAGCGCCATCTATTTTCAGGCCATCTATATATATATATATACACCTATAATAAAAACATAATACCAATAAAACAATATTATTAATAAAAGTATAATTCTACGATTCTGTTGAGGGATTTTCAACAGTTAACATACAATTCGAGGATGCAGAACTACAAACGCCAATGGAGGCAGACTGATGGACTTTTACAAGCGATCTACGTATGGTGGTAAACAGACTTGACGAACCAACATATTTTCCAAGCCAAAGAAATTACTCCTCAGACATTCTAGTCATGAACATCATACGAAGCTTGAACACCCCTTTGTATCACACTGTCTTAAATGATCTCGACTCAGACCACCACCCCATTCAAGCTACTTTGTAGGAAAAATTCTATGCTGAGCCACCTCTTTCAAGAATGATCGCAGGAAAAATCGACTGGGATAATTCCACACATAAACCTAAAATTAAGGCAGACCTATCAAACATTCTGGCAGTTATATCCCTTAATTGACAATACGGACGTCTCTGAAACCGCAATGCTCCAGACTTCTCTATACCTTGTAATGTTATGTATGATTGGGGGAGTTTTAAAATAGAAATTCAGAATAGTAAATAATTATAAATTTTAATTTATCTCTTCTCTAAAGGGATCTAGTGAGGTCTGTGTTCATCTGGATTGATTAAAGGATAAAAATAATTAGAAAATAACCATATAAAAGAAATACATATAATTACACAATTTAGACTACAAATAAAATCTTATTCCTTAACTAATAATAAAATAATACTTATGCAGTAACTAGATTAATTTATACAACTTACAATATTAAAAGGGTTTTTAAGCAGAAGGTTGGGCCTTAACTCTCGTATAACGAACACTACGACACTCTTTTATAAATTTCCACTGAGCAGGGTTTTCTTCACCACAACAATTCTGATCCTCTCTCCTAATTGAGGTTCTCTATATATATGATCCCTCCTCCATTAAAGGGAGAAAGAAAGGGAAATTCCCTTTTCTTGTAGTACAGGTATTTTACCTTTCTAACTGTTCCTATTGTTTCTCCCAACCTTCGTAAAAACCCAGTCTTGGACTTACACTAAGTAAACAACCAATATTACCTAGATATTAACTAATATATTTCTCTTAATTCTAAAATAATTTATATTTCTTCCCAAAGGTCTACACATTACAAATGCTTCCTCTGGAGAAACAAAAAAAATTTTTTTTTAATAGAAAACAAAAAAAAAATTTTTTTTTTCATAATATAAATTACAGAGTTTACATATATCTTTAATATTAGCAAAAAAAAATAAAGATACATGGAATAAATAAAGCTAATTGATATGTCATTAATATATTAGTTTGTATTAAACAGTAATAGTAATAATATTTTGTAACTATTTATACAAGTAAGAAAAGTAATAAAAATAGAAAATTATTATTAATTTAATCAATATAAAAAATTATCTTATTGACAATTTTTGTCAATTATAAAGATTTCATTTTTTATTCAATGATGTCCATAAGAGTGTGCAATTAAGGGTACAAGCCCTTCAGGAGCAAGTAGATCGTGGTGCCTTATTCATAATGCCCAGTTCACCTTGTGTCATCATTCTACTAAATGCTTATCGTCGTAAAGTTGCTGCGCACTTAAATTGTTAGCTCTGCAGATCATGGTTCATTATAAATAAGTTAGTTCCTCATAACGCCTCTGCCATAATGTTAATTATGAAGTCCCATTTCTACTTCCATATAACATAACCGTTATTGTCGTTATTAATCGTGAAAATCTTACTGCGTTTATTAGATATGCCAAATCATTTTGCTTACATATTTATCCGTGATTTATATCACAGTCGTATATCACTCACATATGCTTGTTTTTTGCCATCGCACATATAATCACCCAACCTTCGTTGATGATGCCTAAAGTGTTATGATTACTTTTAGAAATGCTTTATCAAAAGTAGTATAAAAAAAAAAGTGTTCAGATAACATACATTTCTCCATCTTACGAAAGGAAAATAACAATAAATTTAATTACGAATAATGAAATTACCATAAAATACAAATCTGCTTACAGTAAACAGCTTTAAGTTATGATATAAACTCAAACATTTTGTCAAGAAGCATTGATATAATGATTCTGAGATGAACATTTCATTAGGTCAATAATTTTTGCTCAATTAAAAATTATTTTTCAATATCGTACTTGGGAAAAAAATTAAAATCCGATATAATAATTGTTGCAATAGGGTAAAAAGACGCAATCAGGTAAAATTATCAATGACGTGAATCTTGTTTTTAATATGTTTACACTCTAGTATACCGGAAGTGAGAACCACTTCATGCAGGAAACACGAACTCCATGTGTTACCGGACAGGGATATAGCGCCAAGTAAAGAATAACCCAATAATTTGACCATAAATGGCCGAATTTCCCCATATTTTATAATTGGTCAAAAAATATTTTGGAAATTTAATTAGTAAAAAATAATTCTTATGATAGAAAAAAGTTTTGTTGCTTATTTCAACTAGTTGAACTGTTAATACTGTGTTCAATGACTTTCTGAACTTACAGAAATTATTACTTTCTTTCCGTTGTATTGGCCAGGGAGGAAATCGATCTGAATTATTATTTTGAATTTTCCTAATTCTAGTTTTGTGGTTTTAGGTTTTTGTTAGCTCCCACTTTTTTAATCTTATACTTCACCGATTTTAAAATTTTATTTTTAACTTTTCTAAGAACCTTCATGATGGATTCTGTAACTTGTACTTCAAGTTTACAGCTTTTACCAATGATTTTGTTGTTTCCTTGAAACTCATCTTATAAACCGCTCGATATATTCTTTTCAGTTTGATTATTATCACAAGAAATAGTGTCTAATGCTTTTTCCAATTTTGTTTCTATCCCATCTAATTTAGAATAAATTGCCTGAAGTAACAACAAGAAAGAAGATTCGGTGTTGTTTTCTACATTCGTCGTCATTTCTCACAATAACAACAATTTTAGATATTTACATAAGATTAATTTTATGAAATTATTTCAGCCGAACTCTTCCCCAGAATCAATTTACCAAAGAGTTAGTACCCTCGCCAATTCAGACTCACACAGACTCATCGGTCCCCACAAGGGATGCCATATGTAATGTTATGTATAATTGAGGGGTTTTAAAATAGAAATTCAGAATAGTAAATAATTATAAATTTTAATTTATCTCTTCTCTAAAGGGATCTCGTGAGGTCTGTGTTCATCTGGATTGATTAAAGGATAAAAATAATTAGAAAAGAACCATATAAAAGAAATACATATAATTAAACAATTAAGACTACAAATAAAATCTTATTCCTTAAACTATAGTAAAATAATACTTAAGCAGTAACTAGATTAATTTGTACAACTTACAATATTAAAAGGGTTTTTAAGCAGAAGGTTGGGCCTTAACTCTCGTTCGTATAACGAACACTACGACACTCTTTTATAAATTTTCACTGAGCAGAGTTTTCTTCACCACAACAATTCTGATCCTCTCCCAATTGAGGTTCTCTATATATATGATCCCTCCTCCATTAAAGGGAGAAAGAAAGGGAAATTCCCTTTTCTTGTAGTACAGGTATTTTACCCTTCTAACTGTTCCTATTGTTTCTCCCAACCTTCGTAAAAACCCAGTCTTGGACTTACACTAAGTAAACAACCAATATTACCTAGATATTAACTAATATATTTCTCTTAATTCTAAAATAATTTATATTTCTTCCCAAAGGTCTACACATTACAACCTATACTTAGACCTCTACTGACTTCCACCTCCTCATTATGGAGGGGGACTAATAAAACTGTAAATATTCTAAAATAAATTACGCGCCTTGCCTTGGAAATATCGTGGTATGTACGGAACGAACAAATCTACAAGAAGCTGGAAATATAGCAAATCAAGGACTTTTGGTTTGTTTGCCCTTTTCTTTTAAACGGCCTTAGCAATTTTGCAATTTTTTTACTTTATATTATTTTTGTAATCATAGTATTGTAACGTTTTACCCTCTGAACTAGCTACTGCAACTAGTTTCTAAGTGGATTCGTTTAAATAAAACACTCTAAACATCAATAAAAAGAAACACCAATTTATTGTTTAACATAATAAATTACAAATAAAGCATTTAATAATAATTAATACACACACACTTCACTTTTTATTTACTTCACAAACGTACACTCCGTTTGTAACAAGGCTCCCTCTAAACTCACTTCACTCGAGCTGTTGTTCTCCATTTATAGCAGTGGAAAAGGTTCTGGAAATTTCTAGAACATTCTGGAAAGAGCTACAGCGCGCAGCCAGCGCTTCCTAGCGGCCACTAGGAGAACTTTAGGTACCTGTTTTCTCTCCTAGATGGCACCAGTGGCTGCGTTACACTATATTATTACACTTATATCACTTTTTTGAAGTGTTACTTTATTTTAGCATACAGTTCTATCAATACTGTAATAAAATATGTTAAAAAATCGCAGATATTCGAAGGCGCGAAAATAAGACATTTTACTTTTTCATACTGAAGTATCTCTTTAGTATCAGCATTTATTTAAGCCAGATGTTCCATCAGTGATATTAGGTTTAATATAAATATAAATTTGAACAAAATAGGGGGGAGGAGTTGTGGTAAATACAGAAAGAAGAAAGAAATGAAAAATAATTATTATAAAACAAATAAAAAAAATAACAATATAAAAATACAAATCACAAAGAAGTGAAAAAATGTTCTAATTATTATGTCTGTATAATCGATGGCCTCAGCGAATGAACGGAATTGAAGAAAATATATCTTAAGAAAGATCCCTTTTAGAACGAGGCCAAAGTCCACTTGAAATCAATATGTGTTTAATTAATTTTAATCAATGGTTATCAAGTAATTTAAGTTCAAAAATTAAGTGATCGTAAGTTTTTACAGTTTAATTATCACATTTGTATGTATTGTTATCCGTTAGTTTGAATATTTGTAGATAGTGTTTATTGACACCGTGTCCAGTAAAATACTTGTGTTAGTTTGTATGTAATTCTTTGTGTACTTATTCTATCTATTATTTTTTGTATATATCCATAAAGATGACCTCCTTTCATCGAAGTGGCCCACATGATATTCAATGTTTCTCGTGCCCTCTGCCTCAATATCAGTTTTGCTGCTGAATGCGGGGCTTTGTTACAGATTATCGAAAGCGACTCATCTTGGGCAGCGACTCTTTTGCAGCTATATCCGCGTGTTCATTGCCTTCAATACCGCAATGTGATTTTATCCATTTCAAGCGGACTTTTTTCTTGTTTTGCAGTCAATAAGTTCTTGTCTAATTTCTTCAGTTAGTTCGTCATGTATGTGGGGGGGGTTTGTGTGTCTTTTGTAAAGTAACCATACTATCTGTGTGAATTGTGAAACTATATTGATATCTAATGTTTTTGATATATCTGATGGCTTGAAATATAACGATCTGTTCGGCTTGATTATTTGAACAAAACTTTTCTAATTTATAATAAATATAACTATTAATTGGATTTTCCAATTCTTTCATTGACTTATAAAAAGTGATTAATTGATTATTCGTATAAATTTGTTAAACAATATTAATAATAAAAACAATAAAAAAAGTGAAGATTAATCTTTAATTAAAATGAAATATTTAGATAATTTTGAGAATATCTACTACAATTGAGAATACATGTCATTTATTTATTTATGATTAATTTATTTATGCAAATGCAACATTTACATATACTGATTTAACATAATTACAGTTTTTTATTAGAACCGAAGTGCACTGATCTTAATTAATGCTTGATCTTCTTGGAATTCTGTATGTTTATTATTAATCTTTTATACGTGCAATTATTATAATTTGTTTTTAATAATTATCAAACAAAAATAATGACAATATTTCGTCTGTGCCGCGTCTTCAGGCAACACCCACATACCCAACTCCAACACTATTTTCTCTCACCAATTCAATTTACTTTTATTAGTAAACACATTTAATTAGTTGTGTAAATATATTTTTAATTAAACAAATCATTAAAATAATTATTGTAATTATTTCAATTAATATGACATTTTTCATGTATTTACATATGTTTTTTTTATTTTATTTTTATTTATTTATTGAATATTTACAACTGCGTGGTATATATAAATGCAACAGTAAATATGATATAAGAAATACTGTATCACGCAATGTCATGAATGCCAGTTATCCAGTGACTACTGACATTAGATATCCAGGAGTTCGCGAGGCCAACGGCGCTTCAGCCGTCTTTGGGGATTACCTGGGAGTCAGTTTCAATAGAGGGCTTTGACGAGGGGATTTGGATGGAGGGATAGGTGACTGAGGAATTTGTTGTATCGGGATTTTGCAAGGTCGTTGACAAACGGGATCTTCAGGTCGTTGTTAATGGTGACGTAAAAAGGGAAAACAGAGGATTTTTGACTGAAGGGTTTGAATTCTGTTGAAGGGTTGGAACGCTTAGTAGTGCCGTAGAGCTCTAGTCCATAGGTCCAAATTGGAGCGAGCAGTGAGATGAAAAGTTGTCTTTTGTTCAGAAATGTTAGTTTAGAGCGTTTGTCAAGAAGTCTAGCCAGAAGTCTGAAGCGTTGGTTGAGGGTGATTCGTTAAAGTCTCTTCGTTCTAAGAATAGTCCAAGATAACGAACAGAATAGAACAATGATAACGAACGTGGTTTGTGGAGAAATAGGCGTATTGAACAGGGAGATGGGAGGGAGTACTTTTTGGTTTAATGTGAAAACTATGTATTGGGATTTATTAAGATTAATTTTTATTCTCCATTTCGTTAACCAGTATTCAAGGGAGTGAAGATGGATTTGTAAGGAGCGCCTGGAAAGAACGGAATCGGTATGAGGTATGATCGGATTGCTGTATGATCAGCATAGGTGAATAGGCTAATGTTGGGGTGTATGGGGATGTCAGCAGTATAGATTGTATATAAGATGGATGCTTCCCTTGGGTACTCCGGCTACGGTGGGATAGATGGAGGAGGTAGATGAATGAGCCTTGGGTGACTTCGAATAATCGACCACTTAGAAAGGATTTCAGGACAACGTGGAAGGTGCAAGGTAGAAGACCCTTAAAGCTTCCATGGTAAACCTTCGTGCCATACGCAATCAAAGGTTCTAGAAATGTCTAAAAAGACGCCAGCACAGTAATGTTTCAGCTCAAGGGAGGTAGCGATGGTATCTACAACGCGATGCGCCTGCTGGATAGTGGAGTGCTTACGTAAAATGATTTTCATTTAGGTCTCGTCTTCTCTGCTAATCATAAAACAGTGTTGTAATTACTACAAATAATATTAATATTATTATATATTGCGAAATTATATGGTACATACATATAATACCAGCTTTGGAGTTGAATAATTACTGCAAAGCAACATTTGATCATAAAATTGAATTATGTAAAAATATTGATCTACATATTCAGTGGGTTTGTCCGATGATGCAACCCAGGCCGATTTGCCAATTTGTAAACAATTCTTGCCCTGTCTCTATGTTTTAGATCAAGGAAACGCTATTGCATTATAATTCCAACATTCATATGGCTACTATCTTCTTATTGCCTTCTTCAATCACACTCTTAATGGACAAATTCTCTAGGTAACAATTGGAATAATATTTATTATTTCTCTCTTAAAGTAAAAAACATTTTTTTGAAATGGTCGTATACAGTAATTGAACGTTTAAAGCAATATTTTCAATTAGAGTAGTGCAAAGCACTTAAGACTTCGGATTGTGAACATCTTATATACTGGCTTGTTAAAAACGAATATTTTAGCGACGAAACCCAGGAATACTTTACTGAATTAGAGGTTGATAGCTTTAAATCGCCGAAAAAAAAATAGAAGAAAAAATCCGGTCAGTCCCAGATATGGATAGAATTTCTCTGGAAATGATCAAGAGAGTATGGTCATTCTGCTCTGTTGTTTTGATGAGTACGTATAACAGCTGCCTTCAAGAAGGGCATTTTTCTTCTTTTATATTCGGATGGTATTGAAAAATAACGATAAACAGCTTAGATGATCCTAACTCTTATTGATCAATTTGCTGGACCACCAGTTTTAGGCAAAATACTGAAACGCTTGTACATTAGAAAATTGTTTAGTTTATAACAAAGAAAAGGATTAGCGCAGGATACAAGATGCGAAGGAAGATGCGATTCATTCATTAAAAAATTCAGTAAATGTAGAATTCAAATATGTGGCAGGAATTTTTGTTGCTATTCCAATCTCTGATGGCAGAGTATGTTTGATCGACTTAGTTTAATGAATTTATTTAAATTCATAAGGTCATTTTTAGGGAATAGAATAGAGGTGATTTGGTCAGTCTATCTTCAGGAATGTCTCTGAGACGGTGGTGCTTGGGTTGCGCTCGCAAGTTCTTCTATTTTGGAATAAATCTTCTTCATGACTTACTCGTCACTGATATTCTTGCATATATGCAAAACATTACATGATGATGACGTATTGGTGGTAGGCTGCCATAGTCTGGCTCAATTAAACCAAATATTTCAGTCGCTGTATAAAGATTACCCACATGGGGTACTAAGAATAAGAAAATTATTTTTAATTATTTTTCTTTTTCTATTTCTCTGTTCTTTCTCTAAGCCGGGCAGCTATTTTCTACTCAGACGGAGTCCATCATCTCGATTTATGCAGTTTTCCACTTTCTCAATTTCTATTACCTTTCTTTACGATACGTTCATAATAAATGTTTCCATAGGCAAGGACTATAGGTGTCTTTAAAATTTATTGCATTGAGTAGGGACTTTCCTGGTTTTATTATATTT
Organism: Triatoma infestans; assembly: GCA_011037195.1. NCBI lineage: Eukaryota > Metazoa > Arthropoda > Insecta > Hemiptera > Reduviidae > Triatoma > Triatoma infestans. Next base: position 57,429 of record JAAEAF010000603.1, read on the forward strand.
GACACAATCTATGTACTCTTTAAGTAGCGTTATGACTAAGCTCTTGTACTATTGAAATGTTATTGGTGTGGTGTTGTAGTGTAGTGGTAGCTTGTGGTGTGAACGGTCTTGTAAAGGGGCTTGTAAGTATATATGCTTAAGAGAGAAGTATTAGTAATAATCAAGAGAGCACCACTGTTTTTAAAATAAATATATTATTCTCTAAGCAAATTTAAGTACTTTACAATATCACAACTATATATCTTAATAAATCAGATTTTTATCTAGAATAAAGGCCAATCACTATCAATGACTTTAGTGTTCTGGCTTGAATATCTACCACAGACTGTGTTGAAGGAATGTCTTCTAATTGTTCGTTCAAATCTTCCCCTGTGAGAAGAAGGGGTAGACAATGCTAACAAGGTTCATGAACTCTTCCTGTAACTGTACTTCTTCTACCTGGGTTACCCTTTTGCCAACAAGCTCGCATTTTTCTCATAATTTTCTTCATTAAAATAGATATAATTTTTAATTGCATCCATCACACTATCCTATGTAAAGCTGCTAGAACATCATATAATCTCGACTTTTTTATAGTTCTATCTAAGTTCTAATCTCGGCTATCTATAGTTTATTGTGCTTACTAGAATTTCCGTATAGGAGACGGAAAGATGCTCGCACCAGACTATGAGAGAGGGAACCTTTTTGGAAAGAGACCAGAATAATGTCCTGATAAAAGAATTGGCTTATAAATATTGAGGTGTCTAACGGAACTTTTGGAAATGATAATAACCAGTTATCGAGAAAAAGATAGCGGAATCGAGCTGCTTAGCAACAATTCGTTAAGGGGAGTCTACTTTGCTTGGAACACGGCACGAAGAAAGAAGAAATACATTTAATTTCCTGTTTTTTTTTTAAGTAAAAAGGTAAAAACAAACTGGTTACGTTTATAGCTGAGCTTGACACATACTGCAAAAGAAAAGAAAGAAATTTAATGAGATAAATATAATTTGGTTCATTAATTTTTGTGAAATGGCAAGGATGGTATGATAGTGAGGCACGATGGTTCTCTTTAAAGGAACGTTTGTTTTTTAAACCAGGTTAGTCGACTAATTGGGGGGAACATGGCTGTAGTCACGGAGGACAAGCAAGGGCGCACTACTACTATAACTGCTGCTTGTTATGGTATTACAATACCTTAAATACTTTGTGTTATATTTACTTTTCACGTTTCTAATCGTCAAATATATGATAATCAGTAAGATCTTTATAAAGCATTTATATGCACATTAATACAATTAAGAAAAGTACTTGTGAAACAGTCAAACTCTTAGAATGCTTACTATGTAATAGCACAATTTTATTTCAATCTTGGATGTACCGATACGATTAAAAATTAAACATAAAATGATACTGAAACCTTCAATTTTTCCGGACAGACTACATCTTAACCTTAACACTTTTTCGCGAGAACTGAAATAAAGTGCCGAACGAAAAGGTAATACAGAATTATATATTACTTTTCTTTTCTTTTTTGTGATAAGCATGATAAAAGTTCTAGAAGAAATTATCAATTTTTTTTATGATGAGTATTTTACTGTAATTTGTCTGTGAAAGGGCCAATCCTAACGCTTCTCTAATATCCACTGCGCCCAAAACCTACCCCCTCCCCCCTCACAAAAAAAAAACACAACCGAGTCCTAAACAAAAATCAACCGACCCTATAACTTTTTTTTTGTTTTTTTTCTAGGGCTTTAATTATTGGTTATGGTGCAACTGGCGAATTATATGGCTGCGCTACAAGCTTGGATGACAAAAATATAACAAATAATAAAATAAAATTAAAATAAATAATAAACAAAACTGAAAAAAAAAAAGGAAAAAAAAAAACAAATAACTAATAACTTGACGTGAAAGAATTGAATGAGGGCCATCCAACAATGACCATCATAAGTCGGTTAGTATAGACACCGATGAAGCGAGTTCGAAGGATGCCCTTTTTTTTATCAAGCGATCAGTTGATCGCGAGGCCATCGGCGCTTCAGTCTTCGGGAAGGATTAGCAGGAAGTGTTATCTGTGACAGATTGCGGATCAATGGGTTGTAGAAAGTTTGGAATGGAATTTAATATATCGAGACTGGGCGAGATCTAGAACAAATGGGAGTTTTAGGTCACTGTGAATAGTGTGGTTGCTGACGTAAAAAGGAGCAGCGACTAGTGTGCGGAGGATTTTTGATTGGAAGGATTGGATACGATGAAGATTGGAGCGCTTTGCTGATCCGTATAGTTCGAGTCCGTATGTCCAGACAGGAGCGAGCAGAGCCATGTAGAGTGTTTTTTTTGTTCGAAAGAGTTAGTTTTGAAGTCTGTCAAGAAGTCTTTTGATCATTCGGTAACGGAAGTTAAGTTCTTGTCGCTTAAGTCGAGTATGTGGGTTCCAGGTAAGGCGTTTATCAAGGTATAGGCCGAGATATTGCACTTTATCTACCGAAGGAATAGAAATATGGTTCAGGTATGTTGGAGGGAGTATTTTGCAATTTAGAGTGAATGGTATGTATCTGGATTTGCTCTCGTTGATCTTCATTCTCCATTTGCGGAACCAGGATTCAAGGATTTCAAGATGGGATTGAAGGGATCGGGTGACAATTACAGGGTCCATATTTTGGGAGTATCATCGGCGAAGACCCTATAACTTGCATATAAAAACCTTGGTTTAATAATCATAGTATAAATCCAGAACATCATCTTGGGAGTAATCTTCCCAATTATTTGTATCTTAACATCAGTTCCGTCACATTTAATTTACTGTTTAATTAAAAAAATATTTTATAAAAATTTAAATACGCCTTATCAATAGCGTTACGATATCGCAACCCCCATATTTTGGAAAATAAAAAAGAGTGCTCATGGCAATTAAATAACTCCGATGCTCTTTCCAGCTCTGCGGACCCAACCACAACAAATATCGATAGACTTGTGCAAGCTGGAGATAATTCTTGAAAGTCTTATTCAAATTCCAATTCCAAGACATTTCAACATACTTTAAAATTATTTGCAATTTTTGTCGAACTTTACTGCGTGTACGATCTATTTAAAGGCCTTCTTTACAAGGAGAGAAACGTAAAAAGTAAATTTGTAATACAATTTGTTGGAAAAGCTTTTTACTTTATTACAATTTCTTTTTCATAGGGATTCATCCAATCACTGGAGTGCTTGAAATAAAAAAAAAAATAATATCACTTTAGCCGTTCACGTTCAGAAGTAAGTCCTGTACAGATTTCAAAGTGTTCATCTATTTGTGTAACCGGTTAGATTGTTAGTTATCAACCTGAGCTTTTCTGCAAATGGTGCGGACTCTTTTTTATTCTAATGATACAAACTGCAAACTTTTATCTAAAGAAATAAATAAAATAAAAAAATCAATGTGTGAAAAAAAATTACGAATGGAAGTGTTGAAAAATTATTAGACGTATTATGGTGTGTTGAATTTAATGGAATGTCGAATGATGTAATATTTTAAAAATTTCAACCAATCAGGTCCTATTGCTGAATTCATTCAACTCTGGAATTCAGTGCTTTCCAAGGAAAAGTACTTAAGCCTCGGCCCACTGTACTCCAGAATCAGTCCTATCTCATTATTGAATCTAGTGGTCACTTGTTTGGGCGATGCGATACAGTCTTTCAGTTCGGCTCCATCCATAGTAATCAATGCGTGAACGATACGATACTATCTTTAAGTTCGGCTAAATCACACGGAAGAAATATCCACTCTATTTTTGTATAGGCCCTCAAGAAAAAAAATCGCCAACGCAACAAAGTTCCGGGGACTCAGAATGACACATCATTAAGAGGTAACTCGAGTGAAATTCCAACAAGTAAAATGATCTTCCACACTCGTTGCTGCTAATTTTACCACGTCACTATTTTAACACTTTTTTTTCGAGGGCTGAGAAAAAAACTCTTCGAGGAGTGAGTTATTCTTTCTTATGATTCTCGTAAGACATTTTAAAATGCCCCCTTTGTTTCAATTTCACTTATAGCGCAAAAACTTATGCCAACTATTCTGTAATATCAGTTTTTTTTTTTTTTTTTTTTATTACAAAACATCAGTTAGTTTATATTTTCCTTTAGTCTTGTCAATATATGTGATCGTTGAGGTCCAGACCAATCTCAATTCATTGCTAGCCCTAAGGATCCCAAATGTTGTTGCGTCTAAAAGACAATAAAATGTAATTGAAATTCTTAGGGAAGAAATTAGTTCAAGTGGTAACGCGCTGTACGAGCAATACTTAGGTCTCGGATTTGAATCCAGCGTGATGCCCTTAGATTTTCTTTTGCTAGGAGCCTCTACTATTCACTGTCTGTTAGAGAACTCTGCTTGGTGGCCGGCAGTGCACTGAGATGGCTCCGCTGGCACAATAGATTGCTTATTACTTTAAAAAGAAATTCGAGATTCTTGCCCGGTTTTGTTCTGTCATCAACATGACACTCAAGTGTTTTTTTACCCATCTCCAGGCTGCTAGAGTGAGAAAATCTAAGACCAGTGCGCCAACTTTAAGACTAATTCCGCCTCTAATCCTCTGCTAATAAATAAAAAGTTAATAAGAAGCCGATCCTCAACCAAAAGTGAAGGTATACAAATGATAGAACAATTTGATAGAACTATTTTTGCGGCAAACAAAAATAAACACAATTACGAGAGTAACAACAATAAATTACCAATGTGACGGTGATCCAAATTACAAATATAGTGAAGGATAAGAGGATTACCAAATATATATCGAATATATGTATGTCATAGGTAAGCCTTGCATCAATTAATTAACAGCAAAGAGAGTTGGTATTTTGCTATTGAGTTGTTAGATATGGGAGGTATGGGACCCCTTTTGTTAGTCAATTTCAGTGGAGACCGATTGTCATTTGGCATGGACCAATCACTTGCATACAATGATAGAGTATATCTATCAGTTGAATCTCGTTTGTATGGTCAATCAGTCATTTCCATTGTATAAACTATTCAACCAAACTTACATTTTGTTATTCATCATATGTTTCTAAATTTAAACATCTTTTATAGATATAATTTAAGTAGTTATAATTTTTAATTAATAGAATAAAATTGTAACTTTCTCTTTTTATATAATTGAATTTATTAAATTACCTTATTAATCACAGAGTAAAAATCTTATAAGTTCGAAATTAATATTATGTTAGTTTAATTAATTTCAATTAAGAAGGTTTTCATGCGTCTGTTTGAGTGAAAAACTCTCAAACACCGATTTAAAAAAAAGGAAATAGAAAGGAGGAAGCGAAAGTGGGCGTAGAACAAGTGGAAAAAACTAAAACATTACAAAGTCATAAGAGAATACCAATTCGCCACTTATCTTATAGCTGGAGGCTGAAAGCTATCTAGAAGAAATAACGGAAGAGAGAGACAGAGATGTGTGACTGAGGCGTGTCGATGTAAGTGTAAAGAAATGTTGTGCAGAAGAAGCGTGTGGGTGAGATTCCCCTAGAGGAGAAGAGTGATTAAGAAGTGAAGAGTGCCTATTGGCACAAATGCGGAGTAGAATGCAGCTACAATTAACTGGAGAACAGGCCGAAGCTTCACTTGATTGGCTATGAAAGGCGATATTCACTTTAGAGGAAAATGACGAGATTCACTTTACTGGTGAAGAAGGCGAGATTCACTGAAACTAGCACACCAAGTGATAAACTAAAAACCTCACGACGTAACACCTATAGCGGTAACTCGACGACTAAACTGGCAAAATTAAACGTAGCAAGGCAAACCGTCGAAGTGGAAAAAATGAGAGGCCATTAGCACGCATACCTTGTGGAAGAATCGCGGTGACTGCAAAGATGTAAATATATCAGAAGGAGATAGAAATGAGACGAAGAATAAAAGATAGAGAGGGAAACGTTAATCCGTCAAAGGACGCTGCCCGATACTGGCCGAACAGCATCCATTTCAGTACTTTTGGAAGTCGAATCTCCCTGGTGGCTACTCAAATATGGTCTGATTCAATTCAGGTCACCTCTCTTCAGGCCATCCTTATAAGCCTTCGTCTAACAATATGAGGTCAGTCATAAAACATGATAAAGCCGTATAAGAGGGCACGAATTTTTTTTTTTCATGGAAATACATGATTTTTAGTCTCCTAAGAAGGAAAAGCATATTTATAGCAACGATCTATGCGAGCAAGTGTATGCGAGTGCGTGGGTTTGTGTATGTATTTTGAATATTTATTTATTTGCTATATATTAGTTTGGACACACGACAATCGAGGCCACTTTACACATTTTCTCCTTATTAATAAAATTAATAACTATTTCTTAAGTAACAGTCAACATTATTTATTGAAATTCAATTTCCTGCTATAACAGACTTACTTAACGATCAGATTGGACATTTTGCTCAAATTATTACCTTAGTAATTAATAATACATTAGAAGCTGTGATGGTAGTTTAGCGATTAGTGTTGAGTATGCTAACTTGCATACAGCCCCCCCCCCCCGTGTTGTAAGCTTAGTTAATGCTGTTGTAAGATATTGTTTTGATGACTATTGATAACAAGATAGATAAAAGAATATTTTTAGTGATTCACAACATTAAAGTTTTTCAACCTTTAATTATAATAAAGGCACTTCATATTTTTAATACTATACTGTACAATGAATGTCCTTTTTCAGCAGTTTCAATGATAAGAACGTATTAAACTGAATGATGGAATAAAATGAAATTAATTATTTGAAACTGAATATGGGTAAAGCACCCTAAACGTTTGAAAAATAAAAATTATTGGGTGAAATTATGCTTTTTTTTTACGTTGTGACTAAATTAATTCCTCAGTTCCTTTAAAGAAACGCCAAATGCTCAGCTCCTTATTTATGTAAATAGGCTAGTTAATAAATTTGGTTTAAAAATGACCCTGCACAGATCAATCTTGCAATAAAGGGGATTCGGTTTTTTTTTTTTTTTTTTTTTTTTTTTTATTCTTAAATATTGTTAAATTTAATGCATTTTAAATATAAGCTTAGTGTATCTCTGAAAGTTTTCCTGGTTTGTACTATTTTTAAGCAAAAATAATATAAATTATCATATTATTAACTTAGAAGAAAATGTTAAAACATGAAAGTTACAATGTAAATAATTAACAAGAATTTGGAGGAGTTTAGATAAGGAAGCAATCCCTTGGCAGGGGGGCCCCATCCCATTTTGATGAATTTTAAGAAACAGGAAGTAAGAAAAAAGAAGCGTTCCATTTATTATTAAATCTCTAAAATATGTATTTATTTATTTATAAATAAATACATACACACACACACACACACACACACACACACACACATAAATTCAGCTAGAAAATCAAGTGAAAATAAGTAAAAACTATCTTCCTAGAAAAGTCTCTCTTTCTCGGTGCCGTACAAACATGTATTATGTAATTTAGTGAAGAAAAGTTTAAGCTCAAAATTGGTTCAAATATCCAGATGGTACAAAATTACATTTACAAACTATTCACAACATAAAATCTAATTTATTTAACTTCTTTTTCTGTCGTTAAATTTAATACCAGCAAATGTTGTTTTTTTTTTTAAGTTAATATATTATAAAAGATGGCTAACTAAATAAAAAAAAAATAAAAAATATAATAAAAGTCTAATTTTAATCTTTGTAAATGTATAAATGAATAATTTTGTCCTTACTCGTTAATGAATAAAAATCAAACAAATAAAGGAATAGATTTTCAACGATCAAATATCATTTAATTTCTTTAGAAGATGATTTAATAGAACTGGGAATTGCTGAAGAATTAAATTATACTTTCTTCAAAAAAGAAAAGAATTGGAAATCGTTTCTGACGAATTTAATGTTATAATTTAATTTAGTAAATGAGAAAATTGATTTATTTTCAAGATAAAAAAAAAAAAAAAAAATGAAGTGTGAAACACTCACACAACTTTCTCTTACTCCCGTTCTCAAAATTATAATTGACAAATGTTATAGTTTGTGTACCAAATTTAATGAAATTCGCGGAAACTAAAAAAAAATCTGTTCAGTGAGGAAGCGCACTTCCGGTTTACTAATTTTCTTGAAATTCAGAATTTTGGCCAACTATTTATTTCTAATTAATTTTGTTTGGATGATAGAATTGTATAATCAAGCTATGATAGCACTTTAGTGAAATACATAACCCCACCCCTCCACTAAAAGTGCCCTTAAATGAATTTTCCCAGAGAAATGTTTCAAATAAATGTTGTATATCTTTGTATGTGTAGTTTATATACGAAGTTTTCAAGAAAATTGTCGAAGCCATTTTTGTGAAAATCATAAAAAGTGAAGAAAATCATTTAGTAAAGTGGTAAAGTAAACACCACTTCCGGGCATCCGATTCTTTTTTCAAACTCGGAATTTCGACAACATATTAATTTTAATTAAGGTTATTTAGATGACAGAATTGTGTAATAAACTGAAATAGCACTTTTGAGGTAGCCGTAACCCCGCCCCTCACCGCAAAATACCCTTAAATAAATTTTTGGGGAGAAATGTTTCAAATAAAAGTTGGTAGCTCTTTGTATGTGTAGTTGATGTAGTAAGTTTCAAGAAAATCATCAGAGCCATTTTTGAGAAAATCGCAAAAACGTAAAAAAAAAACAACTAGGATAGTGGTACTTCCGATTGAGGAATTTTGACAGTTAACGGACTGTCAGTTTCCATGGTGATACCTAAACGGAATATCAAGTTTCTACGGTTTTCGTTTTAGAGCTATGCTGTTCACTCACACAAACACACACAGAGCTAAAAACCTCTTTTTTGGACTCAGGGGACCTCAAAACGGATATTTCCGGTGAAAACTCGACACGATTACAATATTTCCTCTTACTAGGTGTAAGAGAAAGTAATAGTGAAAAAATTAATCACATTTTTTTTTTTAAGGGAAACGTTTGTTACAGACTCACTGCTAAATATAGTTTTTAAAACTGATCGAATTGACTGTTCGCATATATTATCAATTTACACTCATTTTGTAAATTCAGACTGATGTGGAGGGCCCTCTAACAAAATCCACAAAGCTTGTGCATTTTAAATTTTAACTTAAATGACAGACTCCCCCCCCCAAACCTCTAAAAACATTTTTTTTCCCGAAAAATATTTCAAATACAAGTGATAAGATTTGTGCACTGAGCATTCCAAGTTTAAAGAAAATCGTTATACCTTTTTTCCGGAAAAATTCCGAGAAACTCAAATACCACCCATTTTGTAAATCCGAGTTCTTCAAATTTGGAATTCTAGCAATGTTTGTAATGTATATAAATGCTGTATAGGTGGTGAAACCATACATTTTACTAAGATTGTACTTTAAAGAAAAACACGAATCTGCTGTTTACTCAGAACGCCCCCCCCCCAATCAATTTTCCTGAGAAAATATTTCAAATCAGAATAATAGGCACTTATGTATATAGCTAATATGTGAAGTCTAAATAAAATCGTTGGAGTTAGTTTCGAGAAAATTGCGAGAAACTAAAAAATACTTAGGTAAAATCTCACTTCTGATTAATGTACGTATTTTGCTAGAAACCTTCGTGGCAGTTGCGGTGATAGGACTAAACGGAATACTAAGTTTGAACTTTTTGCGATTTTTCGTTTTAAACATACACACACACAGACAGAGTCCATTCGCTAAAAACTATTTTTCGTACTGAAGAGACCTCAAAACTCGTATTTTCGGTGAAAACACAATTTCAAAAGTTTGACACTATTGCAAATTCCCTCTTATTCGAAATAAGAGAAAGTATATAGACTTTAGCAATCCGATATGTTACACTTTACTCACTCAGTACATGCTCATACCATTGGTGCTATTCCATGTAGGAACTTGGGTTTTATTCCTCTAAAAGACGTAGGTTTTCCTTTACGTCGTGAATCCTCTGTACCTCAGCTTTAAAATTCAATGATTCCTTCATCCGATGGATATGTGCTAGCCAGCGCGATCTAGCAGTTTTTTACGGCTTCCACCAGTCTTCTAACTTATAAAGTTCCTTTAGAACACTTATTTTTTTTCTTATCCGGTAAACGCCATTTCTCTACAATCATATCAAAGATTTAGAATCTTCCTCTTCAAGCACTTGAAAAGTAGCTCATCAACTAACTTCAGCTTCTAACTAGAAGTCCTATTTTCGGCACCATATAATTCAACCTAACCACACTGTAATGTTCACAGGAATTGATGGTGAAATAATGTAAAATGGTGCAATTAAAAAAAAAAAAAAGAGAATTTATATACTTACGATTTTACTGTGTAAGGCGAGAGGAATGTATAACGAATAGAGTGTGAGCCAGCGCGTGCCCTAGCGGTTGTGTCACCCCCCCAGCCAAAAAGACAAATTGCCACCCCTTAAGAATATTATATATATATATATATATATTTTTTTAACAAGTCTATACATGTTCAAATACAAGCTGAAGCAGCGCCTCTGCTCGCGTGCTAATGCTATTTTGTTCAGAGAAGTGTAGGCATGTCCAAACAGGTTCAAGCATTGTCCTTTACAAATTCTGTGTTAATTTTTCTATAATTGTGTAAATATTTTTAGCTTTTAGACACTAATGGGTTCAGATGTCTTGGTGAGGGTTATGATGCGATGAATAGTTGGGAGTTAGTTAGAGATTTTTAGAGAGTTGTTACTCGGAATATGAATTACGAATTTACGAATATATATATATATATATTTTAACAATAATTTAAACGTTTAAAAAGATAAACTACAATTAATTTAAAATGATTTAAATTGTAACTAGAATGCACAACTATAATGATGATAAATAAATATATGTTTAAATACTTAGATAGGGACGCGCTCCGATGTATGAATTATGTCACTGGTAGAATCTTGATGTTAAGCTGATAAAATACTGAAGAATAATCCTCCCCACTTCCTGTTGAGAGACGTTATATTGCCATCACTCACACATTGACAAGTCTGTAATTACGGGTCACACTAAAACATCTCTTGCCGTGTATTGACCCTAGGTCTTGAATAGGTCTGGCAACAGGTGTTGGCGGCTATCAAAAGACTGTAGCCAGGTGGTCGGTATTTTGAGTGTTTGTTTATTGCCGTGTGTTGACCCTAGGTCTTGAATAGGTCGGCGAACAGGTGTGGCAACAGGTGATGGCAGTTATCAAAGGACTGTAGCCAGGTGGTCGGTGTTTTGAGTGTTTGTTTATCCTTGTATATTGGCCAGGCGGCTTCTGTGTACTGACCGTATAATGACCCTTTTGAAGACAGTGTGTCTTTGGCGGTTGTCCTTGGCGGTCCCTTTGACCGTGCACTGACCGCGGCTCTTGTATTGAATAATAGCGTCTGGCTGGCACGACTAGTTATAATTTTTATAATTAAAAATTATATATTTTCCTGCTGTTATCACTCCTTCTTGTTATCACATTACAACACAAACAATATAAATACGTTATGCGCTGTAAATTTTTAGCGAACGAAAAAATCGGTATATGAAATTTTCTATTAATTGAGTATTTAACACATGAATATTTTTTTACACTAACAGCTAAAATGGTGCTCCTAAATTTTGGCGTCCCTGAAAATGTTTCAAATAAAAGTGATAGGTATACTTATAATATAGATAGTATACAAAGTTTAAAGAAAATCGTTGGAGCCTTTTTTGAGAAAATCGGGAAAAACGGAATAATCGAACAGTAAAGTCACACTTTCGATTGATGGATATTATCCGAACCATTCGCTACAATCATTGTTTTCTTACTCAAAGATTCTCAGAACATTAGATTTCCAATAAAATCATCTGATTGAAAAACTTTCATTTAATACTTAATTCCATAAAGGTATTTTTTATTCTAAAATATTTCAATTCAAAGTAAATAAATTTTTACAACAGGTTAAGAGAAAAATCATTGTAAATTTCCAACAATTAACTGGAAAAAATAAATAAATAATGAAGTATGATACTTTCAACGAAGTGATTAATGATTTTGGTTGGAAATAGGTCGTTTCTGTTAGTAATATTCAAATGGAATATCTATTTTGATTTTTTTTCAGCAATACCGGGGAAAACGTATCATACAAAACTTAATGAAAAATGTATTACTTAACGAAACTTGACTCTCACGGGTAGGTAGGAAGGATCTTGGGAGGCTTAAAAAAGGATAATAGACGAATGACAATATCTTTTATGAGATTAATGCTTCATTACTATTTCATATACAAACACCATGAAAATTACCCATCTAAACATACCTGTTCTTGGAGGTAACACACAAATCGCCTAAATATATCATCCAAAGCTCCCCTCAATAGCAACTTGCCTAAGTACTTACCATTTCTATAAATATGTGCTAGTGTTAGTGTAAAATGGAAACTAAAATCTCTGGAGTCTACTTAGTCATTGTACATACGCTAAATTATCTAAAATCCATTCATTAAAATATATCTTCGAATAAATAATATGTAATTCATTTGAAATGCTAAATTTATCATTATACAATAATAGTAATAATTTCTCTCGAAGTCTAATTAGAATGTTTAAAAAGGAAATGGTTTTGTTGCTATATTCAATGGCATTTAAAGACAAATTAATTCATTGATAACAAATATTTTAAAACTTATCTTTCCCTTGTATTGTGACTTACAAATAGTGAACAATTCTGGTTTTCTTTAAATTCTTTATTTTTCTCGAATACTATTGTGTTGCTTTTATACTGTATACAATACACAGATTTTCATTTGGTGTTCCTGTAGTATAGCACTTTTCTACTGTGACCGTTAAAAAAATGATAATTTTGAATCTAGAACTAAATGCAGTAATTTACAGCTGATGACGGTTGAGGTTTGAAGTTAAATTTAATTGGTTGCAAATAATAGTAAAGAATATCTTTGTAATTTCTGGTATTTTATCCGTCGTAGCATGCATATTCATTTTGTTCCTGACCAGTTTCGGATTTTCATCCATCGTCAGAGCGAATTCACCAAGTTCTTGTAGAGAGGATTCACTTCAACGTAACGTTTCTGTTACACAAACACTTGTTGGTTTGTTGGTTGTATATATATATATGCAGGAGGTTATAAGGTTGTTGCTATGCGTGTGTGTTTAATGGCAAAATAGAATTATTGCAAATTATGATTAGACATTAGAAAATAGCGTATAATAAATAGCATGTTTTGAAGAATACTTTATAACTAAATTTTAATAGTGTTGTTAAATATGCTCAGTGTTTTATCAAGTCATTTTTATTAGGGGGGCTTTAATTTATTTCAGGAGTATACTGTACTAATAAGAATAGATAAAGTTTGAAGAAAGGCAATGCAAAAGTTATGGACAGTCAAAAGCTTGTGCAAGTTGTAATGGCAAGAGAGAGAAGGACCCTCTCTGGTACTCTCTGACTTAAGCAGGCTAGAGTGGGAGAACCTAACGACAGTTAGAATAAGCCAGTGAGAATCTACCTAACGACATCTATCTAGATATCTATCTATCAGATTCAACCAGACATCGCATCGTGTCATATCTCTACTCTCACCTTTTATTCTATCAAAATCATTACAAGTCCAGTGCAATTTGTGTAAGCTTATAGCTATATTATAACAGTGTCTTCATATCTCGTCTAATTAATCAAACCTAGTTTCTCTCCTCATCAACTCCATTATATAGTTCTGTCAACGCGACCACTGCAATCGCGAATGTAATAATAAAAATCGCTAATGAAACAGAACGCGCACTAATTTTGGCAAAAAGCCTCAATTTCAGCCAAACTATCGTCCTTTCAGGCCAAGTAGGCCTTATATCAAAAAACAAATTCACAATAATAATAATAATAATAATAATAATAATAACAATAATAATAATAATAAGGGCAATAATAATTATGGTAATAGCAGTAATAAATTTAATAGTGGCAATACTTCAAACCGCTGGATTCCACTAACATGCCAGATATGTGAAAAGCGTGGGCACACAGCAAAGGCATGCTGGTTTAATTCAAAAAACGATAGGCGCTCAGCCGTTTTCTCAAACGGCTACAACTGAACTGATCCCGGCACTCCACGATTCGAATAATTTATTAATTACCGTTCAAATTAAAAACAAAAAAGTTAAAGCGTTAATAGACACAGGCGCTTCGCATTCCCTCATAGATGCCAGTTATGTCAAATCGAGGCCCGAAAAATCTGATGTAATCCTTAAATCGATTCAAATCAGATTATCCCCATTATATATATATATATAATGCTTATTTATACAAATGATATTAATTTATGTTTAAATTACATTAAGAATATGATGAGAAAGATGTGGTGGTATTTGTAAAGGTATTTTTAATAGGGCACGGTAGGAGATTTAAAAAAATATATCATGTAAATAATCTGTATTTTAATCAGGGGAAGAAGAAAATTTGATTCCACAGGTTAGAATTTAATAAGAGGTTCATGCATCATGCTTTTTTTTGTGTGAACATATATTTTATATATATATACACACACACACACACATGTGTGGATGTGTGTGTGTGTGTGTGTGTGTGTGTGTGTGTGTGTGTGTGTTGTGTGTGTGGTGGTATATATATTTATACGGATAAAATACCAGACGTTATCCAGCATTGCGGACCCATCCACATATCTAACATCTTTGATAATTGTTTGCATATATTTCCGTATATTATGTTCTCGGCAATTATTGCTTTCCCTTCCCTTTATACAGTTTTCCCCCTTCTTCTGTTAAATTTTTTTTGTCACTACCATATCGAGAATATTGAAAAAAATTGCTTAACTTTGTTGAGAAAAGCCATTTACTGAAAAATGCTATAATTTATTCAATTGCAGGCTTGGTGCTGCAATTTCAGTTCACTCCGCCCTTACGTATTTTCTGATCAGTTTAAAACCTGTAGAAAATTAAGAATTTGTTTGGTGCATCAATAAAGAAGAATGCATAAATCTTCTAAAAAACGTCAAGAAACTCTTAAACGCGCTTACTTATACAAAGTTGCAATACTTTAAATACGTATCTAGGGTTTTAAGAAATCGAGAAAAATAATATTAAAGATCGATTTGTAAGCATTGCTAGAATTCCAAATTTGAAGAAAATCGATTAACCGGAAATGCAACCTTACAGAAGAAGATTTTTAAGTTTTTTTTTTTTGGAATTTCACGGATACGACCATAGCGATTTACTTCACGCTATAAATCTGCTAAATGCACAATTATAAAGCGTATCCCATTTATTTGAAATATTTTTCAAAATTTTTTTTTTTTTTAATAGTTTTGCGTAATTAATTGCTGGCGTTAAAAGTTCAAACATATGTGTTAGTTCTAAATGTTATTGGAGTGTTCTTCACTTCCCTACCTGATTGGATTGGTAGACTGGTACTTGTCACCCCAATACATCTACACTTATTTGTAGTATAGATTTAGATTTCCAGCTTCGGGTAGGCTATATCTCGGCACAGCAGCCATCATAAGCTTATTGTGCCTTCCCCGACTTTATAGTAGGTGAACCCATGCCTCCTAAGGAGTTTAAGGGCTTTCATTACTAGATCTTTTTGCGTTACTATCCCTTCAGGTGGCACAGGTTTTGTATCGCAATTTGGTTATTTGCTTCACAATCAAAGAGCAGGTGGGGGGGGGCGTTTCCTCCTCATCCTGACACAGTCTGCACAAGGATTCCGAGCTTATTAGCTCCATCTTGTACAAATGCCTTCTGAACCTACCATGAACCATAAACAGCCCCGTCACCAGAGAAATCTCGTTCCTACTCACTAAGGGTCACTTTGGTCCACCTTTTACACAGTTACTGTGTATAGCCCCTGGGCTCCCATTTTGAGCGCTTCAAGCTTGTTTCGGAGCAAGTCTCCAATAGCTGCACAGACTGCTCCACCGGTTATCCCCAGGACAGGCTCTGGTTTCACTGAACAGAGTATTTACCCCGTTCCAGGCCAGTTGATTAGCTGTCTCATTACACTCAATCCCTGCATGTCCAGTCACCAATCTCAGCTGTACCTTATTGCGTGCGCCTGGAGAGTCTCGCCAATAACTCTCCGACAAT
This sequence comes from Triatoma infestans, assembly GCA_011037195.1. NCBI lineage: Eukaryota > Metazoa > Arthropoda > Insecta > Hemiptera > Reduviidae > Triatoma > Triatoma infestans. The sequence continues at coordinate 73,468 of JAAEAF010000603.1, forward strand.
CTTTAACTAGAAAGGAGGTGATTCTGTAAGCCTCCAGGGCTTTCAGTGTACCTTGACTGTCCGAGCAAATGTGTATAACCTTGCCTTTTGGGGCTCTACGCAAGTTCTCCTCAGCACAGACCTTGATGGCAAAATTTATAATCTACAGCAATTTTGTATTTTATAAATAATTATTTTAAAACAATACGAAAAATTCGTACAATTGTTTCACACCAGATTTTTCTTCTATTTTTTTAAACTAAGATTTTTTTGAAAGCTTAAACGATTTGCTTTAAATTAAAAAATAATAAAAATATAAAGTAACATAATATTAAAAACTGTCGGCTTTTATTTGAAACATTTTCTGGGAAATTTGATTTTAGAATTGTTGTTCTGAGGAAATTTAATTACTTTGAAGTTGGCAGCAATGCGATTACTTTTAATAAATTTAAACTTTAGAGATTATTCACTGTTATTTTAAAGAAGTAAGTGGCATGTTATTACGATGTTGCAAAAATAAATAAAAATTAAAAGAAAGTTTTATATTTCGGAAAAAGTTTACATTATCTCTTTCCATTTTTTTAAACATTTAAAAAGTGAATTTGCAAAGATGATTAAAATTTAGCAACTATTATTATTTAGCAACTAAGATTATTAGTTGAGAGGATTAATCTTTTACCAAAGAGCATTTTTTTTTTTGCGTAAAAGTAGAAAGTAATATTCTTTGCGACAAAGAGAGTAACTATATTTTCAGTACTTATTTTAAACTACCAACGTTAATAATCTCTCACCATGTATGGCTGCAAATCCCCTCTGTATCTTTTGTATTAATTAAAGTTCTTACTACCTAGGGATTGTATAAAAAATTAAAGCCGCCACTTTTCCCTTTTTTTTTTTCTTTTTTTATTATTGTAACCAGTACCAGGCCCCTACTTCTCCTGTTTTTCCCATGAAGAAATTACCACAACTTTTGCAAGTGGCGTTAAATTTTTATTACAATAAATTATATGTCGTGAAGCAATTGTAACTTTCAAAGTTACCCTAGGGGCATAAGTAATGTACCCAACAGAATTAACACTAAAAATAAAACATTTTTTTTTTTTTGTTAAGTCATGTTTTAAATAATAAAAAGAGCCCAAAAATGATGGGACTTCCAGAAATTTTATAAATAAAAATTATAAAGTTTATAAACCGATCGCGAAATCAGTAGAGTGAAGACAGTAAACAGTAAACTGAATCTAGCAGATAGGTTTGTCAAATTAGGTGCTTCTCTTCCTTGGTTGAGTCTTTGGGCACAAGTCTGTCAAGCTTCCAGTCATGGACAGCTTCACAGCATTCATCCGTATGTATGAGCTCAATGGGATGTTGGAAGTTTAAGATGCTCATTGGGGAACCGGACAAGGTCATTAGTAAAATGTTGGCTGTGCCCTTCACGGACCTTTCTGGATCTTTTACTGGGGATTGCGGTCCAACGAGATCATACCAATCCTCTATTGTAGAGTTTGTGAGAACCAGGAAGAAATATCCCCAGCCATCTTATGACAGATTGCTTGGGCTGTCAGGAAATTAGATTCAGGAACTTTGATTGAAATAAGATTTCTGTGGAAGAGGTTAAGCTATTTTCCTTTAAAACAAAAACAAAAAAAAAACCTATGGCGCAACAGCCCATTAAGACCAAGGCTTACCAGACGGCGATTTGAATAGGGACGCCGCAGTTCCCACGACGTTTAGTTCCAGCCTTCGCTACCTAGGGCGCTACTAACTGTAGCTTCCTACTTTTTATCACGATGCTGGGTCAACATCGACTTTGCCCTCACGGGAATCGAACCCTGAATTCTCGCACGAAAGGCGAGTGAGCTAGCCACTAGACCAACGCGTGAGGACATTTTCCTTTAAATTATGGTCAAATTTGTTCGAACTGTTGGGAATCAAATCGCTTTTAGACTCCGGTTTGAAATTTTGTTCAGGGCCCGGTTTGTTTTTTTTGGGGGGGGAGGTAGCTGTATGGGCTCAGAGGGACTTTGGATAGCGTACGTTTCGGTCCTTCACCACAGACCAAAAAAAAGTATTAATAAACAATTTATTAATAGGGAAAGTATAAGTATGCGGAATAGTTATTTACCAAATAGTGAGTAAAGTCATGCTTTGTTACACCCAAGTTCAGGTAATGACCTCATGAATGCGGCGAGGATATTTTACTGAAAAGACAGTTTAATGGTCTGTTAATTGCAGTTCGCTTAGAGAATATTGTAGGAAGAGAATATGATAAGACCAATATTCCAAGCCAAAACTTCAAATAGAGGTGATAGATTTATTTATCTATAATAGCATACCGAAATTAAAAGAAACTCGAAAGCAGTTGTTTTGAAGAAAATCGAAAATATCTTTAAAAAAAAAAAGAAAAACCATACTGGACATTTTCATTTCTGGTCAAGTTGTTCTTGAAACTTGGGTTTTCGCAACATATTTAATACAGGTAAACTTTTTGTCATCAATTTAAGGGGATGTTGTAGCCGTTCGCGGATTTTTTTTTTTACCCCTTTCAAGAAATCTAAAATCGATGTGGTTGGTGAAAACTTAGTTTGGAAAATCTGATATGCATGCTAAATTTCCTTTTGCAGTAGTAAGTAAGAAAAAGTAAAAATTACTTGTTTTAATAAAATACTTCGAAGAAACTACTCAGAATAGGATCTATTATAAATTTTATTCCCTATTTTCAAAATTTGAACAAAAAATTACAGGCATTTAACATCTTGAGTCTGCTGCCTTCACCCGATTTAATAGAAAATTTTTCTACAAAAATAAATAATCACCTAATAACTCTGGATGGAAAAAAATTACCACCGGGCAAACATAACCACAAAATAATTTTTTTTTTTTTTTTAATTTAAGACGCTCAACATCTATGGTCATTGGTGCGCCGGAGTCTTCTCAGTGCACTGCCGGCCTCCGGACAGTATTCTCTCGTTATAGACAATAATGTCCATCACCGGACAGTGGAAACAGTATGAGCTGTAGAGGCTCCTAGGAAGAAAAAATCTAAGGCAGACAGCTGGACTCGAACCCAGGTCCTCCGCGTAGGAGTCCAGTACGCTAACCACTTAGCTATTCCCTTCCCTAATACAAATTAATTAAATAAATATATAAATAAACAATTACAACTCACTAATTATCTAAATTATTAGAAAAAAGAAAATCCTTCAAATATTTATTCAATGAAGTTATAAAACAATTAGGACAGAAACTTACATAAAATATGTATGTAACTTGTTATATTTGTATACGTAAAATATAACTTGTTACATGTTATATAAAATGTGGAATGGGGTTTGCCTAGAGGCAAAACAAAACTGAATATCCAATATTGAATTGGCTTTTGTAACGAGGCAAACCTTCTATTTCACATGATATAACACGGAATGTAATTTCAAATAGCATTGAAATTGATATTTTTACCTTATGTGTAAGTTAAATTTAATTTAAACAATCTGAAGTTATCAATGAGATATTTTTAAAAATATTTTTTTGCGTCTACATAATTTTCATGCTAAAATATATTGCTTTTATTTCATACGAAGCCTTTTTTACATAGTTTACGTGTATCCATAGATATTTCTTTCATGACAGTGCTTTATTTATGGATACTAGTTGGAAGAGATGTTTTTTTTCTACTGTAAAAATATAGTTACACTTATGTTTTGTCAATTGAATATATTTACTATGGTTATTTCTCTCTGTTATGGAAGAGATGTTTATTATTAATGTAATAACCTATATGTATTTGTTTGTGGCTTGTTAGTAACTTTGTTTTGTATCTATAATTATTGCAGTGTGCTCAGTGACCTGTTTACAGAATGTGAAGGTAGTAGAAACTCGATCAAATGGTATTTATTAAATGTATAAAATAAATTCAATACGGTGGATTGTAATCTTTTTGTTCTGAAGAAGTCAATATTCTTAAAGAAGAAACTTGGCGATTTTTTTTTTTTTCCCAGCTTTTCATTTATGATGCAAAATACTTTCTGTTTTAAGCGTGAATGATATTCATTAATGCGAACGCTACGCTCAAAATTTGTCATGTTCGTAAACTGCACACTCAATATTATTGGAAAAATGATTGCATAATCCTAAGCGATAGAGTATAATGGAATCAAACCAGCAAATTAGCACAGCTAGATTCAATAGTTCCACCACCAGGAACTCTTGTAAGGGGTACTGAGGTGTCACCATTATACCACCAAGCGCACTTTAACTATGCATCATCAATATGTCACGCCCATTGCAAGCAAAATTATAGTGTTGTTCGTGTGTTCCTCAATTTAGCATTTAATCACCATCAGCCTGGTATCATTACAAGGGTAAATAAATCTGCTTGAAGAAACTATATTCCCACTCAGGTCAAAGCTGAAATCTAATTGTTATTCTAGTGATCATTTCAGGCCAAAAATACCAAGCCAGCTAATTTCTAGGTATCACACTAAGCAATAACCAGTAAGTACCTGATGAACTGAAATTCAAAAAACAGGATCTATGTAAAAGCAAGTCTCCTTCTGAAACGTAAAAAAAAAAAAACTTAAATAAAAGACAATTCGACATAATATTATAATCGCCTACGCAGACGATTGGCTGTCTTGGCTAACTCCCTATCAGCTAAAAACAAGCTTCGGATCCTGAAGGAATGTGTGCCGCTAATAACTAAAAAAAGGTTAACTTAAAAAAAAAAAAATTAAAGTATGTAAAACTTATGGGCGCCATGAAATAACTAAATTCTGGTATAGCAGTGAGAAGGTAGGTTGGCAGTGAGAAGGCAGTACAATTTATCTTGGACTTCGCAAGTTTATCTCTGTTTACCCAGGCATATACGTATAGGATAAATAAGACCAATATGGCCACTAGCTCAAGTATATCAATCCTCAGCACCTGTAAAATGAAATCTTGGGAGCTCAATCTCTAATTTACTATTCTATTGTGAAGAGTGTACTAATCGATTGCGTTTTAATATATGGGGAGGATTATGTTATTTAGATAGCCTTGATCCAGGTACAAGTTGTTACTTTAAATGATTACTATGCCTTGTTCGTTCGATTCACTTGGTTGCTGTCCGATTGGAAACACGAGTTTATCCACTGGGGCAGTGTTTGGTAGAAGTGTTTTGGGATGCTTAAGACGATTGGGAAACATAGACAACAATGGAGCGGCTAAAATAAGATGCTATTGTATTAGTACGGATAAAAAATTCATACTGCATGTCCCATCGCAAAATTATTATTAATATTTTGCGAGTTACGGGTTGTTATAATCTATAGCCATTGACAGGTTGGATTCTTTATCGGATCGCCCGCCAGACCATCAAAACAGCTGAGACCAGTATGAGCTAGAGATCTGGATCATTTTTCTCTTTTCTGCATTTAGTAGTTTCCATAAAGCTTCAATCCTGTTAGAAGACACACACCATCTGAATGATGTGCCCTTTCAGATCACTCGCTTGTTCGCTCGAATTTCAGCTGACAGGAAAGCTGAATTGCTAAATTTTCAATAAAGGGGAATAAGCATATTATTATGTGTGACAGAAAGTGTCCCACTTGCAATGTCCCCGAGGATACTGCATATATGTTGTCGCAGTACCTTATATATTCTGGCATAAGACAAGATTTCCTTTCTCTGGCGTTTGGTAGGATTTAAAAAAACTTAGCTTCATTCTGAGTAAACAAAACAGGCGCAATATTTGCAAAGTCTGTAATTTATTTATTTATAAATGTAATGACCGAAAGATGCTAATTGTGAGGAGTTAGACTTAGATCTGTGTAGATATCTAGTAAGAACAGATACGTAAATTACATTTATATTTATATATATTTTATTATATATTTATATGGATGTATGTACATTTCTTTGTAAAAAGCTTTAATAAACCACTGAAGATCAATTGATTACTGGATCTTATGCTGAACGTATTTCTAATAGAACTTCAAGAATTTATTTTGTGTACTTTATGTTGTTTATTATTTCTATTTTTAAATTGTTCACTATTATCGTAAAATGTATAAATATGTCTACTGTGGTAACCAGCTGGAAAGTTGTATACAATAAAGAATCATAATCAGAATCAGACATTATATTTAATGTTATTAATAAATATCCTGCTAAAAATAATGATAATTCGTCTTATAAATTCTTTTATTTAAAACAAAAGTTTCTTCCCAATATTTAAATATTGGAAAATTTAATGTTGACAATAAAATGAAATGATCATATTAAAAAGTTTAATAACAATCATTTAAAAGATCGAAGAATCCATTATATAATATAAACCACAAAGTGTGAAATAAATGTGCCACATACAAATCTATTCTATGGATATCCAATAAAATGTAAACATGTAAATGAATTGGACAATTACTGTTGTTTTAATTATTCCATTTTATAACTGCTATTAAAATATTAATGAATTTATAATTTTATACTATTTAAAATAGATGTTTTGATAAATCTGACTATACTTTTATTACAATAAAATAATTTGATGAGTGAAAATAGAAAAATGAATAACTTTAAAAATATGCCGTTTTTTTTAATTTTTTATAAATGTGAGGGATTATGGAAGGGACTGCAATTGAAAGTATGATATAGATGGTGCCAGGTGTGAGAGCTACACTGAATGAATATATTGCCCAAGTAACAACTGCACTTAAGAGAGTGAATGAACTAAGCGGACCAATATTTTGAAACATTCAATTCTTGCCAGTATTTAGGAACTTCTGTCTGTCAAAGGAATGAATAAGTCAGTTTGTCATTTAGATTTTATATAAATTATAATATTTTCATTATGCATTTAAAAAAAAAAACGCAATTAAGAGGAACAATTTTTATATGTTAATAATGGCAAAACTAAACTTTGGAAAGATAGTATTCATCATTTAATGATAAAAACAAAATTTACCTAAGAGTTGAAAAGCACAAAAATTAATTACTCTTATATAAAGCACAAAATGAAAAGATCAGTTTCTATATATGAAATATAGAAATCAAGGAAAAATATAAAAATAAACAAAAAAAATCTGGTAAACAAAAGGAAATATGAAACGAAGAAATATATCAGTCACATGGTATAAAAGGACAAAAGGACCATATAGTTATCTAGCACCTCCTTTACTAGTAGTTGTCTGCAGGGATCGATAAACAGCAAAGTCCTCCCAGTGGGCCTCCTCCACTAGACCCCGAAGTAGTAAAGAAAGAGAGAAGGTGTGACTGTACTAAAGATACTAAATGTTCGACACGTTAAACGTATCCTAATCACTTTGGAAATTATGTACATTTAACTTAAAATTTAACCTATTTTCAAATTCTATAAATTTAGTTGTTTTATTTAAATAAATTACAGAATAATTAAATATAGGAAGATGATTTCTATTTTGTTAAATAAATAATTTAATCAAGTTTCAGATGTAAGTTTCAAGTTCAGGTATTGAATGAACGAGAGTGTAAAAATTACTGTTCCCAATATAATATAATATTATATATAATATAATATATTATAATATAATTATAATATATAATATAATATATTATAATATAATTATATGATATAATATAATAATATAATATTGAATATAATATATTATTGAATATTTATTTTTTCTGCAACCGAATTAAATTGGTTCTTAACTAACATTAATATAAAAAAAATATGAAAAAGGGCAAATACTGATAATATATTTTAATTCAAATCAAATCAGCCTCCGCTCTCTATAACCTGCTCCATTGATATAAACACAACTCCCGCTATATCTTGGAGTCGTTTTGATATTGTTTTCGCGTCTTAAAAGTAATGGCCACTTTTAGTTTTTTGTCATTTGTGTTTAAAACTAGAACTTCACTTAATTTTAAATTTAATAATTGTCACAATATATCACGGTAGCAGATAAGTAGTTGGTTAAATTCTTGACGGATTTGAATGTTGAATGATGATGATCTGAGCATTATTTACAGATTTAATGGAAATTTAACTTTGAATAAAAAAAAAAAATCCTATAAATTTTTACCCAAAAAAAGGCTTCCTCAAAAAAGTTGGAAAATGGAAAACTGCAAAAATGTACCTCTTTTTTTCTTTTTAATGAACTTATGAATTTGAGTAATTTTAATGAATAGTTCACATTTTTTGTAGTTATTTCCGAAATTCTCTTCATTTTTTTAATTTCTCTTGAATGATTTATAGTTTATTGTTGAGTTTTGTTGTTACCAAGCAATAAATGAATAAATATTGTTCACTACTCTGAAGATGGCGGAGCCCAAATCGGTCGATGACTACAAAATGAAGCAGCAGGGTTATATTTAATGTATTCCAGCACTGCAGGAAAGAATAAAATAGCGAAAGGAGGTGTGGTTGGTTTCAACGGACCACAATCATCACGACCCAATCGGATCTGGCTCAGATCATATACGCAAGCCTAGTGTTCACGAGCAGGCCCAAATCCGTCTGAGAGGCGCTTCCATATAGGTCATTGCCGCAGGCAATTGACCGCACATTTGGAGGAATCTCGCTCTTATCAGATCCTTGTAATCACAGGCAAAGAGCGTTGTTTCTTCCACTGTCAAGCAAAACCTGCATTGACCCCTATTCACTGCTATTCTTAAGGAGATAGGGTGTGTCAAAGTTTATAAAGGTCTCAAAAAGTGGATGGGAATAGCTAAACCTGCATGCCGAACTGGCATGCTCGTCCTAGTTTCGTCAGAAGTAAGAAAGGCCTTTTACTTGTGATGGACTCGCTTTCTATAGAGGGACACCATTCTAGTTGTCATGGAAGCTGAGCACCTTCCTTGCACAGAAACGTAATATTTTCCAAGCTAAAAAAAGTCATTAAATTTGGCTCTTCAAAGGGACTCATGGTCCATCGAGAAGATCGACAGCTGACATTTATCGGTCGGGAGAATGCCCAAGACGATCTAGAGAGCTGTATTGAACTCCCGATTGCCCACACTCAATAGAGGGAGCGAGTGATCAGCGTCTTTCCGCCATCCTCCTCCTTTATAAATGCAGTGCAGATCACTGGCTTTGGGAATTTTCTCCCAACTAAGGCCCAAAAGGAAATATCGTCCCATGTCCGAAGCACAGAGCGATAGCGCTCAGTCAATCTGCACTGTATTTACCCGCATATGCTAGAAGAAGGTACCCCGGTTTTTTTGGGTGCACATGTAAAAGCAGCACCTGGGGGGCCATTGAGGTAATACCCTCCACGACGAAGAACAATATGGATCACGGCACTTTCTTTAGCCCTTCTTATATAAATACATTCTTATTTTGGCAAATACAAAAAAGTAAAAAAAAAAATTTAAAAAAAAAAATAGGAAAAAATAATACAGAGCCACGGTTAAAATTATATTTTCTTTTTTGAAATTCATATTTTTAATTTGTAAAATAATTTTCTGGAAAATCATTTTTTTTTGGTAATATGACACTATTATTCATTAAACTAAGCTGCTGTTTATCGTACTATAATTTGTCAAAGGCACAGGTGCACAATGGGCGTCTTTGTTCTAAGATACCACCTCTTTTGAGATCCCGGTCACTAGAATTAAAACTGTCAAAAGACAATCAATTTTGGATAGCCTTTTGGTGGTCATTCTTTTCGAAACATTTGAGGATTTTTCATGCAATTCTTTGGTACAAAACATCTTATGTACATATATATGTACAAAAAAATCTGTGTATTGTAAGAACAATAAGTAAATTTAGAATAATTAATGATAACAAAGCATCCATCATTAGATATCCTTTTGCTTTGTCACCATTAATTATCCAAAAAATTTTAAATGACCGAATAAGGACGATATTAACAGATAAAAGATAAATAGGTAATTTGTGGTTCATATAAAGTTTAACCGAATGTGTTGTTCAGGTTACAATATCGTGTGCAGACTTTTTCAATTGATTAGATATATCATGTTAAGGTAGCATTTTTTTGTTTATTAGTGAATTCAATTCTTGGCTTTCTGTTGAAGCAGTTTTTTTTTTTTTTGGTCAAAATTTTCTTTAACAAGAGAATAAGATTACTGGGACATCTTTAAATAAGTATCGCTTGAATTACCATGGTAATTTAGTTGCTTGTGGAAGCATTACCAATCAGACAATTTTTTAAACAACTTTTTTGTAAAATGGATGTTGAGTTTGGGTAAGAAATCTAATTTTCATCGAAGTTCTGGCAAATTTATTACCTTCTTCAAGATCTATACAAAGGTTACAAACCATTTTATATAAAAATAAAGAATTCTATAGAAGTAAAAATAAAAAAAATAAAAAATTATAGTATTTAATATATAAACATTAGTAGAGTCACCAATAGGTGATGACTTCATATTTACTTGTTGCGAGCTTTATAGTCCTGTAGTTGTAAATTTAAAATAAACTGAAGAGTATTGAATGGAAATTTCAAACTGTTGTTAATATTGCTGAATAAACCAGAATTAAACTACACATAAACCATATAAATTAAAAAAAAAAATATTATCTATTATAGAAAACTGTAAAATCTAACATAAGAAAAATATACTCAGAAAATTTTTTTCCTTTTGAAATTCTTATAAACTATACTTTTACTTGTAATATATCATTATCACCAGGTGTTAAGGAGATAGGGTGTGTCAAAGTTTTATAAAAGTCTAGAAAAAGCGGAATGGGAAAACCGGGTCTTATTGTGTGTACGCTATTTAGGAAATTCCAGACGACTGTTATAGGTGAGGGAAAAATTGTTGATATCTTTCTAAAATTGATAGCTGATTTATATTTTTTAATATATTTAATTTCCAATATATTTCCTTTTTTTTACTATTATAATTGAGAAAACTATATGTTTTCAAAGTCAAATTTATGTTTGTGTTCCATGAAATGTTTGATGTGTGCTGTAGTCATGTCAATCGATTTTTTTGTTTTGTTTTGCAGTCGTATTTATGTTGATACAATGTACTTTTCAAATAATGAGATGTCTATCCTATGTAAGCGGCTGGACATTGTAAACAATTTATTTTATAAATAACGACTGGCAGTTTTTTTTTTTTTTTTAGAGAATTAGAGCTTTTATGGGCAATGGTAATGTTATATTTTTTTAAAGATTTTAGCTATTTTTTCTCATGGATCCTCTTTGTATGGCACAGAGTTACAGGATAATGAAGAGTGCTGGCGTACACAGAATTTGATTCGTTATATTAGCCATGGATAGTTGATGTAATGATTTATGTTCTATATGGAAAGGATAACCGCTATAATTAAATATATTGGATAATATTAATTTGTTGTCAACATGGAAACGGGGATTTACTAAGATGAAGTATACGCATTTAAATTTGCATACAAGACTGCGATATGTAATTTAGTGTATTTATTTTATTTTTTTCTAATTCATTCCTAAAATAATATAAACAAAAATAGAGAGGCCAAAAAAACATTTTAGTGGGGAACATACAAGTCGTAATTACGGCACTCTTCTAACCATGAAGTTAACTTTGAAAATTATATTAGTTTGCTGTGTGTGCGAACACAGGGAGATGGATGTGGTGCTTGTTAGCTTTCGTTGAAATTCCAGGCTGAATGTCACTACGTTGCTATGTACGTGAAATATCATCAACCGATATTCTTTTCTGCAGCTTTAATATGCGAGAGATGAATTCATTCAATATAAATTTAGTGAAGTTTTATTAAAACAGAATAATTTTATAAATTCATAATTGTATACAATATTTTATCTATTTATAATTTAAGAACAGTTTTAAATAAGTTTTTTATTATAAATTTAAAAATAGTTTTTTCTGAAAATCACATAGTTTCCAGTTAATAATTTTGTTGAAAAATATATTTTTAGTATTATATAGTATAATAATATTATAATATATTATAAAAAATACATTTAAAAATGAATATAAATATACTAAATAATCAAAATGACCTTTATGCCAATATATAAATGAAAAGTGTAAAAGGCAATGAGCCGGTTCTTATGTCAAGTATATAGTAAATTAACTGCCAGCAGGAAGGCATAAAATCAATTTTGCCTCGTCAACTCCAATCCTGGTAGCGCGTTGAGTTGCCAATGTGACCGCTAGTTTACTGATAGTATAATGGTAGAATTAAATTTAGTTTTAGTCTTCCCAGACATATATGTATTTTCTTCAAAGCCTTCAGATTAGCCATTAAACTGATTAATTTTTGATTAATCTGATTAAACCATATTTAAGTATACATGCGTGCGTGCATGGATGGTGTGTGCGAATTATGAAAGGTGAAATGTGGAATGGGATGCATAATTATCAAAAAACTTGCTTATATAGATTAATTGCTCAACACATTTATGTATCTATACTATCTTACGACATTCAGCTCGGATTTTATCATTTCTTATCAGTAACTATTCCACAGTGGCCCATGCCTGACACAGTATTATTTCGCTCAATTATAAATAAATAAATAAAAATGGTAAGATAGTATGGGTAATCAATTATAAAAGAAAAATCTCCTTCAAAAAACATAGTTTAAATTACACATTCCCACTCTTTGATGTTTCCATTTAAAAAAAGGAGGGAACAACGTCACTAAAGGACGAGCATGTGTTTTCCCATTCAGGTAGTGACCCTCCTCTTAACCTAGTTAAGTCATAACAAAAGCATTTAAAATCCAGTGTATCCACTGAATGGGAGGCTATGACGGAAAATGTCTCTGATACTAAGCTGATCTTTTATTGAGAGATGTGATTTAAATAATAATGCTGTTCATTTAAAATAAATTGGTAAAGCTTTCATGTCTATGTTTACTTCTGAAAAGATCTGTTGTAAATAGTGGACAAGCCAAGTTCTAATTTGTATTGGTCATCCAGAGAAGGTCACGGTTTTTCTTTACTTCAAGGCATTCTAACATTATACGTTTTGCATGAATGAAGGGATTGAACGTCAACATATAGTGTTTGTTGTCGATGGTACCAATGTAACAACGGTTACGGATGCAACTTAGATGGACCATAAAGGCATAAAACGACCAGCAAGTAATTAATGAATATAACATAATGAAAACGAATATTGGCTTGTCTTGCTGAGTAAATCTGGAGTGTTTAGTCCAAATAGAGTAATGAATTCTTTTACTTAAACAGTTTCTTCTACAGTATCGTACCAATTTTAGTATATGCATGGCAAAGGTTTGTACTCGAGTTTCCAATAAAAACGGTGAAATGATTTTTGCTGTAAATTCGCAAATTCCTTTCCAACGACTTATGGTCGGTAAAGAAGAAAATACCAGAATTTATGAACTTATGCCTAACTGATAGGCGCCTACCCTGATCGCAATCAGTTTATTTCATAAGTGCGGGAATTTTCTAAACATGAAAAAGAGTTTGATCTAAGTTTGTTTTATTACAATCTAGAAGAGCTATTCATTTTATCTGATTAAAATGTTTACTTACAAATTTCTTATTGTCTTGTTCTACAATATCTTTAATCTCTCTTGAATACATTTATATAGAATTATATAGAAATATATATATAGTCTTAATGGTTCTCTACACTGGTGAAATGAAATTATTGCGGTTTAATTATGCACCGCTTTATATCATCATTGAACATTTAAATGAGATTATTTGAGGGAATGCTATTTCTATTTGAATATCCCTTGTTTTATACAGACATAAAACATACTAACTCTCCAAGCTTGCCTTGAGAGTGAGCTAGTTGTTTATATTTGATTGCCATAATTAAATGTGGGTTCCACGCTATGTAGCATAATTAAAGCGGTAGCAATTATCCCTTTACCTGTAACATGCCATGTTTTTTGTTTCAAATTATAACTTTGGAACTAAATATTATATAAATAAAACAAAAAAATTTGTAATAAATTCAGAGAATTTTTCGCCTGGCAATTCTCACAGTTTAATATATACAAATTTCCTTGAAAGTTTCTTACAAAATTTGTACTTTAAGAGTCAATAGAGAAGGCCCACTTAAGCTATCAAAAGCCCCTCTTCTGGATCCATAAAGCCTTTGAGCCCCAACGTTTTAAGTTTTTCAGTGCACTGCCAGCCTTCGGGCAGTGTTCTGTCGTTACAGATAACACTGTCTACAGCCGGCAGGCAGTGTAAGTTACTTAGGTTGAGAAAGTCTAATGATAGACCTGCAGGACTCGAATCAGGACTTCCGCGTGTCAAACTTATAACTTTAGTTTCTTAATATTAAAATAATCATATTAATATAAAATATATTAAAATAATCATATTAATATAAAATATATTAAAATAATCATATTAATTTCAATTTCCTGATTTTAAGGCCGAAATGTTTTCTATTATGAGATGGTAATAAAGAGAGGAACCAATTTTTCAGCCAAGCCTGTTTTATTTTTCACATTTGTAGTGATTACAGATCTTTTTTTATTTTTTAAATTTTCTAACGTTTCGGCACTAAACGTGCCATCCTCAGAGGAAATTCATTTTTTAATCTGCTATTTTATGTGAAAATTTGTTTTATATATTGTAGGCTTCGTTATTTTTATTTTTTGTTAACATTATCTGTTCACGTCTAATTTTAGTCAAAATTGTTGGTTATTTATTTTAATCAGCCAGATATTTTTCTAATGATGGTTACGTGATTTATGTTGCTTTCTATTACTTTAATCTTTTTTAGATATAGTTCGAGTCCTGTTCTTATTTTTTTTTTAATTTTATTTTTATACTTTTTCAGGCTTCGTTATTTTTATTTATGTTAGTATTATCTGCTTTTTGTCCATTTTACATCAGAACTATTTTATCTATTTGTTTTTAAACAGCCAAAAATATTCATTTATATGTTAGGCTCACGTGGTTACTTCTTACTTATCTTTCAGTCTTTATTGTGTGCTTTTTGTGGATTTAAATCAAGTCGCCTTGCTTATTTTGGCTGTACGATGGCGGACTCTGCCAGAAAATTTTTATTCCTGGATAAGCCGATAAATTTGGAGTTTATACTATGTTTCATCGGAGACGTTTTATGAAAATCGCAAAAAAAAAAAATGAAAAAAATACTTATATACACAAAATATAATGTTAGCAGGTTATGTTAGTTGGTGAAATGATGAAAATGATGAACCCACAAACTGACTACTAGCAATTAAACACAATTATTAGTAATTAGTATTTTGGAAGGTAGAATATTCGAGCGAAAAATGATGAGTTGGTAGCGATATAAGTGTAGGATGGTAGCGTTGGCTGTTGTGAATCGCTTGGAGAGTAATATCGCTAGTAAGAACTTTTGCTTGTTGCTAATACGGTTTATTAACTAGTGTAGATGGCTTGGTAATCCTTTCAAAGTTGATGCTAAGACTTGTTTACTCGTCATCAATGACTCTGTTGTACGCTTCAAGTTGATTTGCATCTCATTATTAAAAATGCGCCCTCAGGTAAAAAAAAAAAATTATTCAATGTCTCTCCTACCGCTAGGTGAAAGACTTGTTGTAGAACATCGCAAAACATCGCAGTGAAATTGAATCAAAGCAAACTTGAAAGAATTGATTTTATTTTCAAATATTTCTATAAATATGTGATTTATTTATTTTTAAATTTGTGATTGCATATCTAACTTTATTTAATAATAAAATGAGTTGCTGATTGGATAAATAATTAATTTTATTTTCTGATTTTGTAAATCGTACATTGAATGTGCCATACCCACTTAAAATTTTCACCAGCTGCTTGCTACTGGATCCAATGGATCAAGTTACCACAACACCCATAAAATTAAAAGTAATTTTATCGGAAAATTATTTAAAACAATACATTTATTATTATTATTATTCAGGGAAGGAGAGGGCAAAACCCTAGCTATTCAAAACCTCCATGGGCCCATATAGCTACCCCAAACGAATAACAACTACCGGGTCTGGAACAAAAGTCCGGGCCTGCGGTTTCACCCACTTAAGTTTTACCACAGTCCGAAAAAATCGGACCATAACCTTGAAAGGACGTAGCCTAAGCTCTTCGATTTCTTTCCTATTCCAGCTAATAAAGGTCCTGAATCTAATCTCCCCACAGCCCAAACAATCCGTCATGATATGTATGGGTGTTTCCTCCTCCATCTTACAGACTCTACAAAAGGGATAAGGCATGGGCCCATTTTATAGAGACGTCTTTTTAAACCTCAATGCCCAGTGAGGAATTCTACCAGATGCTGAGAGGGTCCGTCAGAAACACAGGACCCCCTCACTAAAAGCCCTGTTCTGACCCACAATGAGCATTTTAGACTGCCGACAACGCACTTTGCTCATCCATAAGGATGACTGCTGTAAGGCTGACCATGACTGGAAGCCTGACAGACATGTGCCAAAAGACACACCAATAGCAGGCTTGGGACCAATGAAAGGAAGGGAGGCGCCTAATAAGGCAAGCCTATCCACCTCCTCATTCCCAAAGATTCTCATATGTCCTGGAACCCAGATCAGAAGCACATCCTCAATGAAGAAATATCTTCCAGTCTTTTAGAACATTCCAACACCAATCTGGAAGTGAAGACACATGAGCTAAGCGCCTTAAACGCAGCCTGGCCGTCCGAGCAGATACAAACACCTTTTAAATTAGTGTTACGCACCCCTCATCCAAAATACAACAAAGAATTGCATAAACCTCAGACTGGAAAACGGTGGCCCACTCAGAGGCACCACCAAATGGTCTCCCGTCTCAAAATAGACGGCAGCCTTAGACCTACCATCCATCCTGGAACCGTCCGTGTAGCGTTGGAGATAATTCTCAGGAATCACCCCAGACGGACCCAGGGGTAACCAATCTTCCCTAGAAAGCAACCTAACCCTGTAGGCATGACCAAAGACAAAAGTCTTCAACATCCTATCAGAAGGGAAACATGTAATGGGAATCCTTAAAAGCATCTCGCGATAAATGGTAGAATAACCATATCGCTTACCCTGCCAAAAATCTGCCTGTTTAATTCTATGAGAGGCTTTCATTGCCTGGTTTATCACATCCACAAAGAGAGGTGGAATTCCTGACAAAGTCTCCTTGGATGCGGTTGGTGTAGTCCGAAACGCACCAGTCACCGCCAGACAAGCCAAGCGTTGGATATCTTCCGGCAGCTGTCTAGTGGTAAAAAAAAAAAATAAAATACAAGTAACCTAAATACATGTAATGATGGTGCTGGTTTAGAGAAAAATCATTGCAATTGTTTGCGATATAATTGGGATAATTGAATAAATAAATAAAAAAAAAACATTCAGCTTTAATCTGATCTAAAAACACGTATTTCCAGTGATAACTCACGATAAGAATACTTGCTTATACTTGCAGTAAGAGGAAGTAAAAACGTTTTCAGCGAAATGTGTATACGTGTGTGTGAGAACAAAATATTTCTACATGGAAAAAAATCGCAATATAAGTTCAAATTTGTTATTTCTATTAGATATTACCGCTCCATCTTCCATGAAGGTTTTGGGTGAAATTCATCAATCGAAAGTGCGATCTTATTGAATATTTTCTTTCAGTTTTTCGCTTTTCTTTATCTACATACATAAATACTTTTTTGTAGATTTTTTTTTTTTGAGAAGAATTGATTCTTGGGGGTGAATAGATTAAGCATTCCTCTATAAAGTCACAAGTATCACTTCATTAAAATGTATGGTTGTACTACCTATATAATATTAACATAATTAGAAACATGAGACTAGATTTCCTAATTTTGAAGAAAATCGGTTTTCGTAAAGTACAACTTTACGAAATTAGTTTTAGAATTTTTTGTTGTTTTTTTTTTTCAAAACCGACTATAAAAATTTCCTTTTAACTTGAAATGCAGTTTCACAAATCTATCACTTTTGTAAGTAATATTTTTCCCCCCAAAAAATTGATTTGTGGTGGGAGTCCAACATTTTTTGAGCGGGAATTTCAAATGATATAATTTTTTGTTGAATGTTATTTGCACTCTCCTCTAGATTACATGTAATCACTTCTACTATCAGCTGGGATTTTACTTATTTCCCTTTACCATCTAGATATTTACGTTGCAACAATTGAATAAATTTCCTTAGTAAAGAAAATTTGCCATTTTTATGTGTAATTATATTAATAGCAATAAGAAAAAAAATAATCGTGTGATTGATTCACACGAGAAACTAAATGTGAGTGATTTTTTTGGTGAAAACTCAATTTAGAAATTCTGTCACAATCATATTCTTTGTGGCAAAAAAAAGAACATATAATAATTTTATGTCATTACGATTTCATTCACGATTTCATCGTAAAGTATTTACTACACCTATTCATTCACCTATTCCTCCTTCACTATAAGAAGCTTTAGTATAAAACTACTCTAACTGGAACACAAGTTAATTTATTGCTTGTCTATCTTTATTGCAAGACTTTTAATGTAAATAAATTTGTAAATGATAATGAAAATGAGTTGTTAACCAGCTAAAGAAGTAAATTCTGTTTATATTCAAATGTAATTGTTCTCTAATATGAAATAATGCCAAATTTTTACTATCCCTAACTGCTAGTTTTCATATATTATATACTTGAACAGCGATCGACAGCCTTTTAATACAAAGTGCGTTTTTTTTTTTTTAATTTTTAGTAATTTCCGTTCAATAGCAAAAAATGCCGCTTTAGGAATAGACTTGATAAAGTTTAAAATTATTTTATTTAGAGATACATTTATGCAAGTTATGAATTATTAATTTTTTAAAAATAAATACCAAAAACTAAAAATGCGATGTGGATGAATAGATAATTACAAAGTGCATATGAGGTCTAATTGCGTAATTATTAATTCTATTTTTAGATAAATGAACTAATGAATTTTTTTTTTGTCTGTGGGAAGAGCCCCAAGCCTCAATGCCATCCAGCTATCCAAGGCCGATCTGGTCCTTATAGCTAAGCAAAGTTTCGGAGCGTTCTCTTTGCAGTGTTTTTTTTGTTCATTTTTTATTAATCAAATCAATACGTATAATCGATATATTGCAAGGATATAGACAATAAGGCAGTGGCAGATAAAACATTATTGGCTGGGTGACGTCATAGGAGTTGGGAATAACATATTGACTAGAAGGCAGTGGTTATAAATAAATCGATATGTATGTTCGATATACTTTTTAATCAATAAGGCCGTGGCAATGCTGTGATGTAATCAGAGTGGGGATAATATTATTTAGGTACTGTCTGAAATTCAGTTCTCAGTGCGTGGTCGATATGTGCGGAAGGTTACAGCAGCAGCAGAAGCCCTAGAGCGGGGATGAACAAATTATTTTATTATTATTATTATTTTGTGTGTGAAAGTTAGATGTCACACCGACATATTTTTCTGAACTATAAATTAATTTTTTTGTGAGGGGGAAAATATTATGATAATACGGTAGCCTCAAGCCATTCATCCGAAGGTAAATCTTGAAAAAAAAAAATGTAATTGTGGAATTAATTCATCTTTCGATGGAAATTCGACCTGCAAAAATAAATAAGAGCAAGAAGTCACACATTGCTAAATCGTGTAAGTAAGAGGTTCAATAATTATGGCCCTTAGGAGAGCTTCTCCGCATGCCTCAAGATGGTCAGAAATGATGGCAACAAACTTCAGTTGAACCGTGTTATCCTATTAATATGTCTTCTTACTTTATGAGCCAGATTTATGAACCAGATTAAAGGTGGACAACCTGGACGTCAAATATCTATGTCAGAACAGTGCTCCTGTTGCAGTGATATCAGGCTTGTGGAGGCCGAGTAACAATCGAGCTTAATGAAGTTTCATTAAAAAGGCCTACAAGCATAACTAGTTTCATTCAAGCACTGAGCTACATTCAATTCTGTTTCATTTCGTAGAACATCTTAGCTCAAAGCTTTTTCATGAGGTTCCACAGTATTCAGAATTGAAAATTTATTTCCACATCAACTCAGAGATTAAGTGAAAATGCCTGATTTGAAATAGTTACCAAATTAGAGACATATATAAATAAATTTAACAATCTTAAGTGTACATACTTTTTTTCGTATTTCAAAACTTTCTGAGTGACCTCTTAATACAATTAGAATATAATTGTAATAATGTTGGAAATAGTACCATTTGATATAAATTAGAGATAAGTATTATTATCTATTATATTTATTGGTAATAGGACAAGACTGAATTGTAATGCGATTGTAATAAATGGTATGGTATCATTAATAACATGCTGTGTCTCTAGCAGAAATAAAGCTGTGTTTTACTACAGATACAGGCTTTATTATCGTACAATGTTGTTTAATTTATTCCAGCATTCCCTCAAATTGCCCTGTATTTTACAATTGGCAGATAAATATCAGTATTTTTTAATATTATTAACATAATTATTTCCAATTTTTGAAAGTTGTAATAAACAGATTACATTTATACTGATAATCAGTAGAAATAAAAATAATAAATAGAAACCAAGGGATGGGAATTAGCTCAGTGGTTAGCGCACTGGACTCCCATGCGTAGGTCCAGGGATCAGGAGGTGTCCAGGAATGTCTCCTGCAGTTCACAGTCTCTACAGCTCACTGTCCAGTGATGGAAAGTGTTGTCTGGAACGAGAGAACACCGCCCGGAGTCGGGAGTGCACTAAGAAGTCTCCGGGCGCTAATTACCATAGATGTTGGCGCGCCTTAATTAAAAAAAATATATACAAAAATCAATAGAAATTTATGTCTATATAACGGACATAAATTTGGAGACATTGTAGAGGCAAATCTAACGTATCTGCTCTTCAAGAACCCCACCAATCTTCCCGGATATCATTTTGATTTTTAAAACTTCATCTCGTCATGAGTCCTAAACGAAATATCAAATTTGTATTTCCTACGATTTTTGTTTTGTTTTTTAATTATTTTTTGCTCACATACACTCACACACATCTTATTTGCTAATCATTCTTCTGGCCTACGCTACCTACGCTACCTAGTAGCTATAGCTCCATATTTTTCCCACGATACTGGATCAGACTCCTGTCGCAGTCTCTGCCCTCTCGTAAATCAAACTCTGAATTCTCGCACCAAAGTCGAGTGCGCTAGCAATTCGACCAACGCGTGAGGTAAAGTCTCTACAAAAATTCAGATGATCAATTCTTGAATATGTAGATGAGTGCGCAATCCTGGATGACATCTATGATTTTATACGTCAGAGTATGCTTCATTTTATTGGTACTGACCGCTTTTGGTTGCTCATCCATTAAACGAATAAGGCTATCAATACGCGAGTTGACTTTAAGTTTTTATCATGTACCACATTGGTTTTGAGTGTACCCAGTGAATCTCAGAACGATTGCTTCCAATTGCCAAATCAATATAGAAATTTTTCGCAATTGCAGTATTACTCATAGCAGTAATGAGAAAGTGAAAAAACTGTATTTCTCCATAATGAATGAAAGGAGGTAAATGAAAAAAATGATTGCTTCAAACATCTCCACTACACTGGCATTTATATACAAACTGAATAAGAGCTGATTCATTTTCCAATAGAGTTAATATGATTTTCATGAAGTACAACAAGTAAGATCTGGCGAATCAGCAATAGTTTTTTTATCCTCCAATTGCCTTTTTTTAATATAGGCTATCGAACCAATCGAATCTGCATCATAAACGATTCTTTTCCAAGATAGAGGCCACTCTATTATTAATGAAATTACCTTTACAAAGGTAAATTCTTATAAATACTGAAATAACACTTGAAAGGAAAGCCTAACTTTAAAGGAACTTCTCTAAGGAATTTCCCAATAAATGTTCAAATAAATCATACATCACGTATAGATTTATAAGTAGGTAGGCATATACAAAATTTCAAGAAAATTGTTAGAGTAGTTTCCGAGGAAAACTGAAAAACACATTCAGCAAAGTCGTCCAACTTCTGGTTGACCAAAGTTAACCAAAACCTAATAGTTGCGATTAATGTTAGCACCTAAATAAAATCATTTAACACTCTAACTTTTGTTTTGTTTTTTGTCTTGAAAACTTTTACAAAATATGATGGTTAAAATTAAATGATAAAAAGTCCTGCATATTATAATATGTATAAAACACTTTAATATACAATATCTAGCTTTCGATTCAGGAGCCAGATCATTTTCAAGATTACAAAACTAGATTAGAACAGTAGTTTAATCACATTTGAACAGTAGTTTAATGCCATAACTCTTAATTTAGGTTACGGTTTGATGATAGGTTATATTTCATTCTTTTGCAGTGTTGGAACACAATCAGTGTCATATTTCAATCAATTTGTATTTATACGAGTGTAATGACATATCAATGTCATAGGAATGTCAAGTGGCTCCAGCCAGCCGCTATCTTCACAAAAGATAACAAGAAGAAAGGATAATTTATAACTAGTGGCCCAGCCGGCCGCTGTCTTCAAGACAGGGGCCGCGCCAAACAAAAGCCTTTTCAATACAAGGGTCAATATATCAGTAACAAAGACAAGCACCGATAAAACCCTTTTAAACAAGGATCATTATTGAACAGAAGCCACCTGGCCGATTCAAGGCTACCAGTCTTTGAAAATCACCGATGGGCGGCCATCTGTCGCCAAAGCTGGCCACTGACCTAAATCACACTGGTCACCGACCTGGCCAAGGTCACACACTACGAGAGATGTCTTAGTGTGAGTACTACTTACACACCTGACAGTGTGTGAGTAATACTAATATAAACTTCCCCCACTGGAGGAGGGGATCAGTATTATCATTACAACGTTATTAGCATTACAGTTTCAACGAGCAGCAGATATACTTGAGTTCCGCGAGCGCGTCCCTATACAAGGTTAAATTTATAATTATTCTGTCAAACATTTTATAGTTGTGCATATCAGTTTTATTTATTTTAATCATTTTAAATTATTTGTTATTTAACTCTTAAAATTATTTATTTATTTTTATCAATTCATATTAATTGTAGTTACCATCTCGCTCATTCAAATTATTGTAAAAATATAATATATTTTGGTAAAATCAGTATTTAGTATTTCGATATTAACTCTCTGAACTCTCTAAACTAACTTCCGCCTAATAAATCCCTCTTCAAGACATCTGACTACATTACCTCTGGAATCCGATAATCGATTCCATTACCGAGCATTAAGATCAGCTTATCTGTTTTAAAATTGATAGTTGTTCTGTTACTATTGATGTGGATCATTTTAAAACAGATATTGCTGATCTTAATGCCATAATGCCATTTCAATAAAGACACTGGTTGATTTTCATACTGCTATAGTATGAAATATAACCTATCATCAAACTGTAACCTACTATGCTGTTCTAATCTAGTTGTGTAATATTGAAAATGACCTGGCTCCCAGGTCGAAAGCTCGATAGAGTATAATAAAGTGTTTTATATACATTATATGAGGACCTTTTTGTCCTCACCCTTTTTGTTCAAAACTTGTATTCCAGTAAACAAAAAAAATAAATTCAAAAATTTGACAGGTTCTCTTACAGCAGTAAGAGAAAGTAATTATTTAAGGTTTCAGTATATTTTGACATTAGAAAAAAGAAGGGAAAAAGACGTTTTAATATTGTACACAGTTTTCAATCTAGAAGTTCAGATTTTATTTTTAATATTATAAAACTGGAATCAACACCTGAAAGGTCAAACAGTCTGTAACAAAACAACATAGTGACCGCAATTATTATTAACCATTGAATTCCATGATTTATTCCGGTTATATACTGTGACGATAACCACAAATATTTCGAAATATAAATTCCTATTTTTAAATTTACATCCACCCGGAAATTCTTAAAAAATATAAAAAAAAAAAATAATTTCTTTCATCTTTATAAAAATAATCCTATAGACTTGGTCAATTATTTCTTCTTAATTTTTACTTTCTCTTACTCCTAGTAAGAGGAAGTATTGTAATCGTGTCAAATTTTCGATATCGAGTTTTCACCGAAAATATCCCTTTTGAGGTACCCTGAGTCAAAAAAGTGGTTTCTAGCAAATGGTCTGTGTGTATGTATTTGAACATCATAGCTCAAAAACGAAAAACCGTAGAAAGTTGAAACTTGATATTCCGTCTAGGTATCACCATGGGATCTGACAATACGTTATCTGTCAAAATTCCTCAACCGGAATTACCACTTTACTTGTTTTTTTCTTACTTTTTTGCGTTTTTCTCAAAAATGGCTCCAACGATTTTCTTCAAACTTGGTATATCAGCTACACATACAAAGAGCTACAACTTTTATTTGAAACATTTCTCTGGGGAAAATTCTTTAAGGGCACTATGGGGAAGAGTGGGGTTAGGTTTTCATTAAAGTGCTATTTCAGTTTATTAAAAATCTGGTGTGAACACTCACACAACTTTCTCTTACTCCAGTACTCAAAATTATAATTGACAAATTTTTATAAATTGTGTACCAAATTTAATGAAATTCGTCGAAAAGTGAAAACACTGTCCAGTAAAACTGTCCGGTTTACTAATTTCCTTGAAACTCGGAATTTGGGTCATATATTAATTTCTAGTTATTTCAATTTGGATGACAGAATTGTATAATCAACTGTGATAGCATTTTAAAGAAAAACATAACCCCCCTCCCCCAAAAGTCCCCTTAAATGAATTTATCAGGGAAAAGTTTCAAATAAAAGTTGTAGCTCTTTATATGTATAGTTAACAACGCTGGTTTAAAGAAAATCGTTGGAGCCATTTCGAGAAAATACCAGAAAACTGGAAATTATATTTCAGTAAAAACGCACTTCCGGTTATCTATTTTTTTTCAAACTCGGAATTTCAACAACATATTTAATTCTAATTAACATTATTTAGATGACAGAATTGTCTAATATACTGAAACAGCAGTTAAGATGAAAACCTAACCCCACCCCTCCCCCAGAAGTGCCCTTAAATGAATTTTCCTGGAGAAATGTTTCAAATAAAAGTTGTAGCTCTTTGTATGTGTAGTTGATTTATGCCAAGTTTAAAGAAAATCTTCGGAGCCATTTTTGAGAAAATTGCAAAAACGTTAAAAAAACAACTATTTAAAGTAGTATTTCCGGTTGAGGAATATTGACACATAACGCACCGTCAGATCCCATGGTGATACCTAAACGTAATATCAAGTTTGAACTTTCTACGATTTTTCTTTTGAGCTATGCTGTTCACATACATACACACACACAGACACACACACAGACACACACACACACACACACACACATACAGACCATTCGCTAAAAAGAAACCACTTTTTTGGACTCAGGGGACCTCAAAACGGATATTTCCGTGTTGAAAACTCGATATCGAAAATTTGACACGATTACATACTTCCTCTTACTAGGAGTAAGAGAAAGTAAAAATTCTAACATCTAAATAATGTTAATTAGAATTGAATATGTTGTTGGAATTCAGAGTTTTACAAAATCGGATAACCGGAAGTGCGTTTACATTACCACTTTACAAAATGATTTTTTCACTTTTTCGCGATTTTCTCAAAAATGACTATGACGATTTTCTTGAAACTTTCATATATAAACTAAACCTACAAAGATCTACAACTTTTATTTAAAACATTTCCCTGGGAAAATTCATTTAAGGGCACTTTTGGGCGAGGGGTGGGGTTATACCTTCCTCTAAAGTGGTATCATAGTTGATTATACAATTCTACCATCCAAACAAAATTAATTAGAAATAATTAGATGGCCAAAATTCCAAGTTTCAAGAAAATTAGTAAACCGAAAGTGCGCTCTTACTAGACAGTTTTTTCCAGTTTTATTAAATTTGGTACACAAACTATAAAATTTGTCATCATTTTAGAGAACTGGAGTGAGAGCAAGTTGTGTGAGTGTTTCACAACGTTTACTTCGAAATTATCACTGAAACACTTCCGTCAAACTTGGAATTTTTAATAAATTTAACTAGCTTTAATATTATATGTACGAGAGTTTGGCCTGAGCTTTCAAACAGTGCAGTCATACTAATGTGCTCCGTATAAAAAACTGCTTTTTCATTAGTTAAATATCGTTGTTTTTTTTACCAGTTTTTTGTGAATCTGTGTGAAAAAGTCTGTAGATAATTATGGTGTAATTTTTTAATAATTTTACCGGACATCTACTTTGAAAATAAGGAAAAATCAAGAAAAGTCACACGGAGTATTGTTTCACAAGATTAATAAAGTAGAAGTGTAAAGTCCAGTTGTGATTTTTAGTGAGCTGAATTATGGTTGGGGGGCAGAGTACTCTGCTTCAAAGTGGTGGGGAGTGACAATTTGTCTAGTATTATTCTTACTAAACTTGAATGTATTCAAGGCGACTTAAAAACACATTAATATCTGATATGCGTTCCTTATCAAATCAGAACAAAATGATTTGAGTTTAAATTTAAAGGAAATGAAAGAAAGATTTTTATAAAAATAAATCAAGTTAAAAGGGATCTGAAAAAGTGTCCAAGTGTTAACAGTGAAATTAGGAAGAAAGTTATTGTGTTGAAAGAAAAGGTGGAAATGATGAATAAAGAGCTGATCACTTGCTCACAATTTGCTTTTCAAAGTTTCTTAAAATTAGATAATATTGTGCTAAGTGACCATGAAGACGTATTCTCTGTTTTAAAAACTATTGCCGATATAATACAGTTTGACCTTAATGTTGATAAGATTTTTTATTTTATTTCATGGCATCAGTTTACACTATTAGCCAGAGAATGTTTTCTTCATAGGTCCTAATTTTGCTTAGGGTAAGACTACTAATGAAGTGGACCAGTTCTTCATAAGCTTTTCTATTCTTCAGTATGTTAGGGTACGTCATGTTTGCCTGCAGTTGATTTTTTAAATTTTTAAAGAGCAAGTTTCTGTTGTGTGTATGTTTGGAGCACGACATGACAATGTGTTCCATGTCTTCTGGACAGTTACAAGTTGTACAATGGGGGGATGTTTCTTTACCTATTTTATGTAGATATTTCTTACATATGAAATGATTAAATCGGAGTCTATTGATAATAGT
Organism: Triatoma infestans; assembly: GCA_011037195.1. Classification (NCBI taxonomy): domain Eukaryota; kingdom Metazoa; phylum Arthropoda; class Insecta; order Hemiptera; family Reduviidae; genus Triatoma; species Triatoma infestans. The sequence goes on from JAAEAF010000603.1 coordinate 100,386, forward strand.
GACAAACTGTTTAGAAAATGAACCATCGCGAAACCCAGGTTTATGTCCTACTACAGGGACTAAAGATTTATGAAATTGACCCTTAGGAGACTCTGTGAAAGTCCTTTGCCACTTTCCCATTATTTTTCTTCTAATACAGGCTTTACCATCAGAATGAGGGAGAGACACAGATAGTAACGGACCGTTCAATGCAGCCTGCTTCGCCAACATGTCCACTCTCTCATTACCCTCTATTCCGCAATGGGCCCTACTCCACACCAGCCTTATTGTTTTGCCAGCACTTTTTAGTTCTATTAAACTTTTCATTATATTAATAACTATGTAGTTATATTTTTTATATATTGTAATTGATCATAGTTTATGTAAAGCACTTTGGCAGTCTGAAACAATTATAAATTCTGAATATTGTATTGATTGTAGGTATTTAAGAGCCTCAAAAGAAGCAACTAATTCGGCTGTAAAAACTGAAGAATGATTAGGTAATTTGAAGAGAGCACTAATATTTCCAACTGGGTCAAAATATGCACACCCTACCTGATCATCGACCCTAGAGCCGTCCGTGTATATAGCATAACTATTGAGGAAATTAGTGCAGATTTCATCTTGAAACACGGCATTACGTATACCACTAGAGAATATAGAAACATCTTCCAGAAACCAACTTACAGGAGATGTTTTATTATTTCATGGAAATCACAGTTGAATAAAGGCAACGTATACACTAACTGTTTGAACAGTGCTACTTCTCTGAAACTAGTAGCCAACGGGGGTGACTCTTTATGTTTCTAGTATCTATATGTCAAGTCTCTGCGGTTCAGTTCACATATTGCGGAATAGGTTTCGGAATCCGTCGACATCATTTTACACAAATATCTGTCGGCTAGCATTTCCCATCTTAGCTTTATTGGAAGTTCCCCAGCTTTAGCGTGAATTACATCTATTGGAGTGCTTTTCATGTAACCGAGACAAAGCCTAAGCCAGTTATTCTGGATAACCTCCAAACACTTCAGCCTTTTTTTATTGAGCTGTCCATAAAACTGAGAACAGTAATCAAAATTGCTGCGGATAGTAGCTCTATAAAATAACAAAGACACATTAGGGTCCGCCCCCCATTCGAAATGCGAAATAACCCGCAAAACATTGACATACTTGGCTACTTTTTCCTCCAAAATATTAACGTGCTGCTTCCAGCTTAGCGTTTTATACAGTGTGAGGCCCAGATATTTTACTGATTTAACACAGGGCAATTTATAAGTTGATATGATTGACTAATGTTATAGCAAAAAAAAATATTTGGGAAATTTTCCTCCACCTATTATAGTGAAGTTTCTGAAATCTTCAATTAAATCGGCATTTATAATGAAATACAAGTTGAACAAAGATAAATTGAAGGGCAGTCTGTTTAATGGCGACCCTAATCAGCCAATTTATGTTAATGAAGTTCTTTCCCCATTTAATTAAAAAATATTCAAAGAAGTGAGAGAGTTCAAGAAAAAAGGTGTCTCGGAGAGTGTCTTCTTTTATAAAGGTAACATTTATGTGAAAAAAACAGTTAAAGATCAGCCTAGAAATAATTCGATCTCATCTAGATCTAAATTAATTCTGAATCCTACATTTACTCAAATCGTTGATGTGCCTGATTTGTCAGTTGATGAAGATTGTGATACTGACAGTTCACAGAGAACTCTTCCTCTAAAACTGGAAGAAAAAGAAAAGCTGCTGTAATCTCTAAAAGGCCTATAGAATTTTTTTTATTCAAGAAAACATCACAAGAAAGTTAATTAAAAATTTCTACCAGGATAATGAGGGGAATAAATTCCCGAAGCATCAAGAAGTTTCAGTTAAGTGAAATGTATTTGGTGTGATGTTGTGTTGTTGTAGTGTGTAGCACGAGCGGTTTAGTAAGGGGCTTGTAAGTATATGTGTTTACGAAAGAAGTAATAAGAAATAATTAAGAAAGCACTGGTAGATTAAATTAATTATATTCTTTAAATATATTTAAATGCTATTCAATAACTCTGTAATTAAGTACAAAACTCTTATGTTATAACTTAAAACTGGCACAGTCCTGATGTGTTCTGCTTCGGTGTCTACGACAAAACTGTCTTGAAGGAATGTCTTCTAATTGTTATTTCAAATCTTCCCCTCTGAGAAGAAGGGGTACACAACGCTATCAAGTTCATGAACTCTAAAAGACAGGTCTTCTACCTGAAATGTCCTTTTGCAAGGGAATGTCACATATTTTCATAATTTTGATTTTTTTCAAATTAAATATATTTTTATATTTCTTGCATCCATCACATAAGGATTTAAATGCGAAGCAGTTTCTAAGTGATAATTTTTCAAAAGTGCCATTAAGGGTCAAAAAGAAGGTTGTTAATTATACTTCTTGTACTCAAAAATTCTTCTAAACAACACCCAGTTAACCTTAACTCTTCTCAAAATTCATGTATTCATTCTGAATTTGTAAGTTATTCAAATTTAACTTTTTTATTTCAAAATATAAATGGGCTTAATTCACTAAATTACTTGGATAATGCAGTTCAGAGTCAATTGGCTGAAAATGCGGTTCTCAGTTTCTCTGAAAGCTGAGCTATTATTGATAGACCTCACACTCACTCCTTGACGCTACAGCCCCTGTAGGACCTTGGCCTCCATCAACACACCTTCCCAGTCGGATCTGTTCGTAGCTCTCCTCCGCCATTGCCTGATCTGTAACCTAGCCAAGATCTTCTTTCACTTTCTCTAGCCATCTCAGTCTTGGCCTCCCTCTTGGCCTACGACCACCAGGGAGCCCTTCATAGGCCTTCCTCGGAGCTCTCCACTCCTCCATCTGGTGCAAATGCCCTAGCCAACGCAATCTCCCAATCTTTATACTTTGGACCAACTCTGCCTCCTGGTATAACGCCATCAGCTCTGCATTCTTTCAGCTCCTGTATGTGCCATTTTCCACTACTGACCCATAAATAATTCGTAGCACTTTTCTCTCCCAGCAACGTAGTGCACGTTCGTCAGCTGCAGTAAGCGTCCACGTTTCGGAGCCATATAGGAGTACAGGTTTGATAACGGTCGTATAAATAAGTATCTTGACCTTTCTTGACACATTTCTTTTCCGGAGAGTCGCGCTCACCGCCCACAGGCACCTGTTAGCTGCTGCAATCCTGCTGCTAATATCTTCCTTAATTTCGTTTTTGGACGTTAGAGTTGCCCCTAAATATTGAAAACTCCTCACGCCCTCAAAACAATGTTGCGAAGCCTGCAGTTTGCTAAACCTTCTGGCCCTCCTTGTGGTTACCATGTACTTCGTCTTGGGGCCGTTGACTTTTAGACCATACAAAGCTTCACCACTTTCCAATTCAACGTACGCTTCTTTTAATGCCGCAGCAGACCTCGCGATGAGGGCCACGTCGTCGCTTCGGCGGTACGTATACTGATAGACCAAAAATTCCAAATTTTTTTATATAATTTCGATATATTTTCATGCGAGGCGATAAAAGAAAAATCCCAGGGTCGACCCGGTAAAGGTTTAATTATTTTATTAAATAAAAACTTCAACTTTAAAGTTTCCATAATAAATCAAGACAGTTTTCTTTTAATTTTAAAGTTAATTACATGTACTGTTTACTTTAGTATTGGGTCTTATTTACTGGAGACCAGTGAGAATTTTTGATAATTATATTGAGAATTTAATTTATATTTATATTGAGAACTTTTACTTAAACACATTTCTCTGGGAAAATTCACTTAAGGGCACTTTTGGGGGAGGGCTGAGGTTAGGTTTAACTCTAAAGTGTAATTTCAATTTTCTATACAATTCTGTCATGTAAATAATATTAATTAGTATTAAATGTGTTGTTGAAATTCCAAGTTTGAAGAAAATCGGATGACCGGAAGTACATTTTCATTAAAAAGAATTTTTCAGTCCTGCAAATTTTCTCTAAAACGGTTCGAATCATTTTCTTTAAACTAAGAATGTAAACTACAGATATAAAGAGATACAAGTTTAATTTGAAACATTTCTCCGGGCAAAGTCATTTAATAGTTGATTACACAATTCTACCATCTAAACAAAATTAATTAGAAATAAATAAATTGCCACAAATTTCGAGTTTCAGGAAAATTAGTTAACCGGAAGTGCGTTTTTACTGAACAGTTTTTTTTTTTTCAGTTTTCGATGAATTTCCTTAAATTTGGTATTCTAACTATAAAATTGGACGAAACCTTTTTATCAGATACCGTATATAGTTATAAAAAGATAAACAGTTTAATTTAGAAAAATATAACTATATATATATATATATATACAAAAAAATAATCTGGCATGCTACGCATATCATGTTGGTGGTATCTAAACGGAATACTAACATCGAAATTACTGCGATCTGTTGTTTTTGATATGCTTTATTGATAGATACACCCTCATACAAATACAATTTTCTAAATTCCAATTTCAAAATAGCTTTCACTCACTAACATACAGATTATTTGCTAAAAACTTCGTTTTTTTAACTCAGAGGACATCCTACTGAAAGAATAACTTTAAATAAAGAAAACCACTTTGGCCACCAGGCAACACTTTGTTTAAAGAATGTAGAAATGGCCAAGCTTTTATAAAGTACCTATATTTTTGAGATTTCAACAGAGGTTTGAATATCTTCTGGCTCTTGTGAAACATTAGATCAGTAGGCTGTAACTATTACAAACAACTAATCAGTAGACCCTAGGGGCTATATATAGAGCTTTGTAAACAATATAGAAGCGGCTTTGTAATATTTGCAATCCAATCTGGTTTGCATAATAAGCAGCTATGGGCCAATCTCCGGACCTTTACGGGTGAACACAAAACCTACCAAGCACAATAAATAAACAATATTATAACCTAATTATTTTCCAAGAGTAATAAAGGTAATAGGATACAAGGTAATACGACAAATAACGTACGTTTTCAGAAACTAAGGCAATAATAATTCAAGTAAAAATCAGGTTTTCGAAAGCGGAAAAAAATATCATTATGAAATATAAAACAACCTTGTCTTTCTCCAGGTCTGCAATAAAAAAAAAAAAATCAGGTGTGAAACACTCAAAGAACTTTCTCTTTTCTTTTTTTTTTTATTGTCTGTGGGGAGGGACCATGCCCTATGCTATCCAAAGCCCTTCTGGGCCCATATAACAACCCCAAATTTGGAGCCTTCTCAGTGCATTGCCGGCCTCCGGACAGTGTTCTCTCGTTACAGACTACAAGAGAACACAAAACCTACCAAGTTCACTATCCATCACCGGACAGTGAGCTGTAAGACCCTCCTAGGAAGAAAAAATCTAAGGGCAGCAGCTGGAGTCGAACCCGGGACCGCCGCATTGCTAGTCCAGCACGCTACCACTGAGCACAAAAGTTATAGTTTGTGTAACAAATATAACGAAATTCGTCGAAAACTGAAAAAACTGTTCAGTAAAAGTGCAAATCCGTTTACTAACTTTCATAAAACTCGGAATTTTGGCCATCTATTTATTTTTAATTAATTTTGTTTGGATGATGGAATTGTATAATCAACTATGATAGCACATTAGAGGAAGCCCATCTCTCACCTAAAAGTGCCCTTAAATGAATTTTCCCAGAGAAATGTTTTAAATAAAAGATATAGATCTTTGCATGTTTAGTTTATATTGCAGTTTCAAGAAAATCGTTCGAGCCATTTTTAAGAAAATCGCAAAAAATCATTTATTTAAGTGCTAAAATAAGCGCACTTCCGGTTATCCGATTTCTTCAAACTCGGAATTTCAACAACAAATTTAATTCTAATTAACATTATTTAGATGACAGAATTGTCTAATAAACTGAAATAGCACTTTAGATGAAAACCTAACCCCACCCCTCCCCAAGAAGTGCCCTTAAATGAATTTTCCGAGAGAAATGTTACAAATAAAAGTTGTAGCTCTTTGCATATGTAGTTGATATACCAAGTTTAAAGAAAATCGTTGGAGCCATTTTTGAAAAAAAATCGCAAAAATGTAAAAAACCTAACTAGGAAAGTGGTACTTCCGGTTGAGGAATTTTGACAGATAACGTACTGTCAGATCCCATGGTGATGCCTAAGCGGATTATCAAGTTTCAACTTTCTACGGTTTTTTCGTTTTTGAGCTATGCTATTCATATACATACATACATACATACACACCATTTGCTAAAAACCACTTTTTTGGATTTAGCGGACATCAAAACGGATATTTCCGGTGAAAACTTGATATCAAAAATTTCACCCGATTACAGTACTTCCTCTTACTAGGAGTAAGTGGAAGTAAAAAAAAAAAACATAGGGCGTATCCTATGATGATGCCAAAACGGAATGTTAAGTTCGAACCTTCTGCGATTTTTCTTTTTTGAGATATGCTACTCACATACATACATACATACATACTTACATGCATACATACATACACAAACACACACAGGCTAATATTTTTCCGACTCAATAGGCCTCCAAAATAGGAAAATTTCATGCTCGTAATACATTTTCTTAGAACAGTAAATCATTAAATTAAATTCAGTAATAATTTGAGGTTATTGCACTCGTCTATGAAAGACCAATTTCCTGTTGTAATAAAGGTGTTGAAAGTTTTTCTCCTTTTTGTAGTTTGTAATTCAAACTTTCCTATCAAGTTAATTCGAGCTTGTATCTAACATAAAATTACAACCATAGGAATTTCTATAAGAGAATTAAAAAAGTTTGAATGTAACATGGTTAATATTGTATAATCATTTTGTATGTGTATATATATATATATAATAATCTATATAAAAATCACTTTAAAAAAAATGTATATCTATGTATATAAATATAAATAATGTGTGTGTGATTTTACATTTTTATATCATTCTAAAATATTTATTCCATTATTAGATATTTCAATCTTTATAATACTTTGAAAATATAAATTTAGATTCGTTTAACTATAAAAAGTTTTCAAATCAATATTCTTCAATTTCCGTTGAATCTTTTATTATCATCTTAAGTTTTAATATTGTTCCAAAAAATTATCATTAACAATATTTATATTAAATTTTACAATAAAGTTTGGAAATTTTATAAAATTTCATTAAATGTCAACTTTTTATTATTTTTTAATTTTAAATTATAATTTTTTTTATTCAAGAAAGCAATAATAATAATAAAAAAATTCGAATGAGATTGGTTTCTTTTAAAGTGACATTCAGTAGTAAAGTAGTAAATGTTGTAAAACCAGTAAAAAAAAAAATGTTCAAAAGAACAAATTTACACACACTTGTTTTTAGAATTGTTTACACAAGCACAAGAGTGAGTTTAGGGTAAATGAAAGAACGTTGTAAAATTTCTATATACTCTTGTTTAAATTTTGTAACGGTTGTAAAAAAACATAGTAAATACCATGTTTCCCCATATTTTCTTCTTTATTTTAGCCTTTATTTCCTAAAAAAGGAAAACTTCCAAAGAATAAGCTTAGCAATTCATGAATTCTTATGAATTATGTTTTCATCAAAGTATCCAAATTATATTTCCCGTGAGTATATATTTTCATAGTATAAGGAAACAATTCAAACAGGGCTGCGTTTTTGTTTAAATAAAGACTTGTTAAACATAATAAAACGCTGCCATCTATCTATGTAAATTAGATAGAAACTAATCAAATCCCAACTACAGGAAACGTAAATAACACTTTGAATGTCTGGGATCTTGTATTGCTCTCAAATCTGGGTTTAATTTGTATCTGGCCACGTGTACATTATAGTTTCATGGAACACAATAATTGAAAAAGCTCTATGAAAATCGCAACTTGAGAAATTATTTATTATAGGGAATTTACAGCTTTGTAAACTAAATACTAATAATTAAATTTACAAAAAGTATAGAATTTACCAATCTTATGGCAATTAATAAGAACATTTAATGTATATCAGTAACATTTTTTTCTTTTATATTCTCTTACGTAAGAGGAAGTACTGCGATCCTGCCAAATTATCGAATATTCGTTCTAGTTATTTATTTTAACATTAGATACATACATAAAGAAACACCCCACATTTCAAACTTTAACTTTTGATAGGTTCCATCAAATAAATTAATACAATATTTGTTGAATAATAAAGGAATCAATATACATTTTCACTATGCACCCTAATTTAGTAAGAATTAACAATAAAATAAATTATTCTCAGAGACATTTTCCGTGGTAGCCTGCTTCATTTTGTGGTCATCGACCGGTTTCGGGGGTTCACCCATACAGAGTGTTTAAACTGAATTTGCTCTGTGCAAGTCTGTGTTATCGCACTGTCTCACAAACGCATTCTGAAGACGGGCGAACGCTCGAAACCGGTCGATGACCACAAAATGAAGGAGGCTTCCACGGAAAATGTCTCTGAGGCTTTCCAGCTCTGCGGAACCAACCACCACAACAAATAAATTATTGATACTAATTATATTAAATGCAGTAAATATTTAAAGAAGTTATAGGAATATTATGTAATGGACCTAATCAGGCCTCACCTCAAGTTCATTGCATTTAGATTATTTAGATTCATATAGATTGTTTATGAATTAGTAAGTTGTATTTGTATAGGGGTCAAACGGCTTTCAGATCACCTTAACATTCCCAATAACAATCGCCAATTTTTTGGGGATAACCAAAATACACAAGCTTTTTTTAAAAATTACTAACATACCTCACATACAAATTACAAGCCTACCTCAAGATCTCATAGAGGGAGAGAATAGATTGGAGCTCCTTTGTACCGTGAAGTGTCAATGTTCGACATAATTCCTTCCCATACCGTCACTCTGCCAGTCAGTCTGTCACTTTCTTCTCACTCTAATATATGTCAGTGTAAAGTCCTTATAATATCATTCTAGTTTCTAATAAAACATTAGCTAACACCTTTACAATCAAGAACAATTGCGCAATATTTTGTGGTTGGGTCCGCAAAGCTGGAAAGCATCAGAGATATTTTCAGTGATAGCCTGCTTTTTTTTGTGGTTATCGACCGATTTCAGGCGTTCGCCCATCATGAGGATGTTTTGTTAAAACAGTGTGATAACACAGACTTGCACAAATCAAAATTGAAGCATATAAACTGATTTTGCTCTGCGCAAATTTGTGTTATCGCCCTGTTTTAACAAAACATCTTTTGTTTCCAACGCCATGACTTCGGCTGTTCAGCCATTCTGTGTGGCGCGGCCAAGTATAAAAGAATTTAGTCTGTGCTAGCGATTGATGTTCGTTTAGTTGGATATCCAGGAGACAATTTCGGACGCGAACAACTTCAGCCCCCTAAAACACCCCCCACAAAACAAAACATGCTGATGATGGTCGATGACCACAAAAAGAAGCAGTTTAGCATGGAAAATATCTAAGATTTTTTTTTTAGATTGTTTATGAATTAGTAAGTTGTATTTGTATAGGAGTCAAACGTTTTTATATATGCTTTCAGATCACCTTAGCATTCTCAATAACAATCGCCAATTTTTTGGCGATAACCAAAATACACAAGCTTTTTTAAAAATTACAAGCTTTGTATTGCTCTCAGCATTTATTGATTTTGAAATGGATGCTTTATCTCTTAATTTCAAATTGGAATTGTTATTATATTGATATTGACAGTTTGTTGGTGTTTTCTTTTTTTTAGTTTACGACAACTTAATCACTATATCACTTACTACTTTATGGTTTTGAGTTCCTGAAATACATAGACCACACAGTTCCAGGAATAACGGTCATTCATATAAAATTTCTTTCCTTAATGATTGAAAATTACCAGATTTGCACAATAGTCTGGTATTAAGTACATCATTAAAAGTAGTCAAACTATTGTGTATTTGGTCATGTAAAAAAACCTGTATCATGCTTATTTAAACATTTTTTGGAAAAATTTATATAAAGGGGGAGGTTTCCCCCTAAAGGGCAGGCTGATTATCATGTACGGTTCTATCACCTACACAATATAACATATTGTGCTATAAAACAATTAGAATCCCAAATTTTGAAGAAAATCTGTCAGTTAGTATATTGTGAGAATTGCGATAAGAGTTTAACTTTTACCAGATTTTCTTTTTATGTTTCACAATTGAGGAGAGCAAAAAAGGATGGCAACCGAAGCACAACAGTGCACAAACGTTTGACGTCATTGCTATTTGAAAATAACTTTAAGGGAGCAATCTAATCCCCAGTTGCCCTAGTTCGTTTTTTTGTTTTTTTTTTTATAACTCATAGACGAAAAGAGCAAATGATTTGAATTGCGACATAAACGATGCACAAATGTTTATAGATCTGAGAAAAAAATGGGAGCTGGCATTATTGGCCACTTATTTTGTAACTATTCTTTATAGATGTGAGAGTCAAAAAAATATAAATATATTTTTTTGTATATGGAAACTATATCCACCATTTGGATAACCGAAAGCCCTAAATCATTTTTTTTCTCCAATTTTTTTAGCATCTTTTTCAAAAAACGTCGCCAATGTTTTTCTTTAAATTTTGTAGGTAATGATATACAAAAATAAATTATTCTTAGTTGAAACAATTTTCCAAAAAGTTAATATTAAGAAAATACCGAGGTAGAGAATGTTACTGTAGATTTTCCAATTGGGACCTGCAGATGTCCCAGCCTAATAACAAGAAAAACAACTTATTCTGATACCCCAAAACAGTCTCACAGTACACACGGGATAGCACAGCTAGGTGATGTGGGTTTAGCATATTGACAAGTAAACTCTAGTCTCATGGGAGATACACACTCTAACTCACACACGTACACTCACACACGGCACACACAACTCACTCGCTTTTTTTCGGGGAGTTAGCTTGCACTGCCTCCAAAACAGTTCTATTGTGTCTCTGCTTCCCTAATGGAGACATCAACCTACATCAACCCCTTCCATTGTTAAGTTCAGCACTCTTTCCAAGCTAAGATCTCTGAGAAATCTCAGAATATGGGAAGGTTTCTTCAACTGAAAAAGCATATGTTTCTCCAACTCTTGGTAAATACCAAAGCTTCCAAATCTTCTTTGGATGATAGCATCGCTACCCTTTATAAGGTGTAATGGAGTCTTTTAATCCCAAGAATCTGCAGGTGTACAGCGTTCTAGGTCCGGCTTTTTAAGATCCCCCCCCCCGAGTCTAAATGCCCGTTAAAAAATCCCCTCAGCATACGGTAGCGTATTTTTACTCAGAATGATGCACGCTGCAGAATTTTCTTTAACATAACAGCCTACACAAGCCTTGGTCTACACAGTCGAACGAGGGTTTTCCAAAGCTGTGCTCTCTTGACTTCCTCCTCGTTTCTGAGTTCTCTCCAGAGAACTGGGCTTACACAAAGAAGGATTTCAGTCTCATAAAAGGAAGGATGCAGCGCCTTTCTTACCAAGGTATCGGTCATCATTCCCATTTACGCCAACATTTCCTGTCACCTCAGGGTAAGATAATTCTGTTGTTCCTGCTTAGGTCATTGCGTTTGCCAAAGCATTTCCATACCATTTTTGAACCGACGGAATATGAACTGAGTTAAAAGCGGCTGGCTATTGGATAGGATTAAGTTCTCCTGACTCCGATTCTTACTATATCGGAAATTAAACTAGATGAAGTTGGGAAATTTGTCCATAGGCTCCGAATGCTTGATCGTTGGCTCAAACACTCCGGCTGCCGCTCCCTCCGGAGTCCTCAACTCGTTCGTGTACCATACAATGTATTATGGGGTAACAAGGGTTGAATGGTTCGGCTCCTCTAGTTGTATGTTTAGGTATTATAGTAGTAAGATTAGGTAGTCTATAGTTAGATTAAGATAGTGTAATTAGTTAAATTAAGTTAGGATAAGTAGTTTATTAGTGTATTGGTATGAATGTGCATGATTTAGTGATAATATTATAGGATTAAGGTAAAAGAAAACTAGAGGAGAAGACTTGAAGAGAGAAGACGAGAATAGAAAATAGGGGAGGGACTGGAGGATGAGGCAGAAGTGGGGAGAAGAGAAGAGAGAAGGTTAATAGAGATAACCAGAAAGGAGGTAGCCTAGCCGGCTAGTGAGAAGGTGAGCTCTGAATAAAAAGAGAAAGAAACATTTTCCAACGCGAAAGCGGATAAGCGGACTTCCTCGAGACATCATACCCGTAAGGGGATTAAAGAGGAGGAGCGACGCTGGAAAACAAGCAGGTGCCTTTGTTGTGTGTGAAGAAAACTTAACAAACTGTGTCATGCTACTAACCAGGCCTGGTGTTAAATAATACTTAAAATATAAAGAAAATTAAAAAGAGAAAATAAAAACAAAACAAAAAAAAAAAGGTGAAAACCTTGTTGGCCACATTTATTGTAATATTGTATATAGTAGAAGTTATACCGTTTATTTTATTTCATTTATTGTATTTTATTTCATTCGTTGTTTTTTTTCTCATTTTCCCAGTGTAATTTTTATGTTATTTTAATTATAATATGTATGTTTGAAATTTACTTGGTGTTTTTTCCCCGTTTGTCAAAAGTTGCTTGTAGGCCGTAGAAATCGGCAATTTTAAATAGCTAGCTAGAGTTGTAAGTGGTACTTGGACGTTAAGCCCGCCTGAAAAAATAGGCATTACTTTACTTTACTTTTTAGCGTTGTAAGCAGCTTAATAACAGATAACACGTTAGCTGAGAACGGTAAGGCGCCGCCCTCCAGACCCTAGAACACAGGTTCGCATTTAGCCAGTTTCTTACTTTTTTTTTTTATTTGGAAGGAAATTATTTTTTTTTTAATTTTGTATTATTAATTTCTAATATAGCTGTTTATTATTTTTATTTTGGAAAACATTTTTCGTTTTTTTATTAACACAATTTATGAATATTACCGTTCCACAATTTTATTTAATTATTTCAGAGTATTATTAAAATTATTTTAAGTATTTTTATTTTTATTCATTTGGAAAAATAGGTTTCTCTGTTAAGCCTACAGAAAGGAAAAAAAACAGAGTGGCGTCCTGTAACTTCCCTTCCCACTTTCCCGTTAACCCACATTTTCCTGAACCCCCCCCATCCCCACTGCAGCTATCGATAACTTGGGTGCAGCTCAAAGGGTGAGATGTAACAAATGCCATGTTCGGATTCACTGTCTCATTTTCTTTTACTCAGTTTTGAGGAGGAATTTTTGACGAAGCTGTATTTCTTAACCACTCCATCCCTAGGGGAGTTTCAGGGAGGGAAGCCGGCAGATAGAAATCCCTGGTCACTCATACTTCACTAAGACTACATTCTTTTCTACAAACACTGACACCCAAGGGAGGTATTGTAATTATCTTTTACATCGCATCTTCCTTTACACATCTCTTCTGTAGGCTTGCAGTTTAAAAGGTATTCAGATTTATTCTACAATTTAATGTGTTGAATTTCCCTTCCATTATATTCATTAATGTTATATAAATTGAATTGAGAAATGCAATTTGTACGTTGTTTGAGTAGGACAGATTTTTATTTCTAATTTATCATGCTGTTTCTTATGAATATTCCATGAAACAACCTCTTGTGACTTCTTTAGAAGAGAATATTGAACATTTTAGAGATAGAGATCATTATTCTAGCTTACTTTATAAATCTAGCTTAGATTACCTTCTAGCATTACCGTGATGCGATTAAGCTGAAATGATTATTGATTCCTCGCCTAGTATTCTTTAATAATCCTCCCTTTTCCATTGGCAATTAAAAAATAAAAAAAACCTTTTCTTCTGATTGTAATTCTACAGTTCTCATTGGAAAACTTTCTTTCCTGAATTTTTATTAAATATTTAGTTTCCCTTAACATCAAATAGTTGGAGGAAACTATACGAGACAAAAGAAAACTAAAAGCACCCCAACAATTTCCATAATATTAGATTTTGGGAAAAATGATTAAAATAAAAGTTTTCGATATTTTATGAGTATATTTGGTGTAACAACTTTAAAGAAAATTAATGGAATCATTTTCGAGAAAATTTGGGAAAACTGAAAAATCCATTCAAAAAAGCGATGTAGCGAAAGCTTTGAGCGATCACAAATTAAAAGAGATAAAGTTAGGAAAACAAAACAAAAAATTTCGTAAAGTCGTACTTCCGGTTCATGGATTTTGACTGAATCCTTATTGTCAGATTTGGTGGAGGTAACTTGATATATGTATATCAAGTTTGAGTTACCTGGCAAGTTTTCATTTTTGAGATTATTATTTTAAACTCTCTCTCTCGCACACACACACACAGAATACCATTCCCTAAAACATTTTTTTACTTTCTCTTACTTTCCTCTAGTAAGAGGAAGTATTGTAATCGTGCCAAATTTTCGAGAGTGATTTTTCACCGGAAATATCCGTTTTGAGGTCCCGCTGAGTCCAATAAAGGTGGTTTTTAGAAAATGGCCTGTTTGTGTGTGTGTGTGTGTGTAAGTGAATGTGTGCGTATGTGAGCAGCAAAGCTCAAAAAGGAAAAACCGTAGAAAGTTGAAACTTCATATTCCGTTTAGGTATTACCTTCGGATCTGATAGTATGTTATCTGTCAAAATTCCCCAACCGGAAGTACTACTTAACCATTTGGTTTTTTTACTTTTTTGCAATTTTCTCAAAAATGGCTCCGACAATTTTCTTCAAACTTGGTATATATTATCTTCCACGTACAAAGATGTACAACTTTTATTTGAAACGTTTCTCCGGGCAAATTCATTTAAGGGTATTTTTGGGGGATGGGCGGGGTTATGTTTTTCCCTAAAGTGCTATCATAGTTGATTATACAATTCTATCATCTAATCAAAATTAATTAGAAATAAATAGCCAGAATTCCGAGTTTCAAGGAAATTAGTAAACCGGAAGTGTGCTTTTACTGAACAGTTTTTTCAGTTTTCGAAGAATTTCCTTAAATTTGGTACACTAACTATAAAATTTGTCAATTATAATTTTGAGAATTGGAATAAGAGAAAGTTGTGTGAGTGTTTCACACCAGAATTTTTTTACTAAGGAGATCCCAAAACATGGCTCAGTTTTTAAAATTTGACGCAGTCGTAATACTTCCTCTTACGGTGAGAGAAACTAAAAATTTTATACTTTTAGCATAAGTCATATATTTTTTTTTTTGTTGGCGCGTCCACATCATTGGCGCCCCTAGATTTCTCAATGCACTGTCAGTTTCCGGACGCTGCTCTCTCTTTAAAGACAGCACTGTTCATCATGAAGAATTAATGATTACATGTTAAATAAAAATATGATAGTAAATAAAATATGAAAATAAATAAAAATAGGATAGTGGTTTATTCGTTACAAAAAAAATTGGTCATCATGGGGCAATGAGATTCTAGAAAATCAAGGGTAGCATTGGACTCGAACCTGGGACCTATGCCCGGGAGTTAAGCGCGCTACCACTGAGCTAGTCTAAATCCTAATAACATATTTATTTTCTACATTATAGAAAATAGAAATATAGATCAATAAAAGATGGAAATATATCAATTAATTTTTCTTTCTATTCGCTTACAAAGAAGATAGAATTTCTGGGATGCCACGGAGTAATTCTTACATTTTTTTTTTTCGAAAAGAGGGCATGGGGCCAACTACGTTATGTCTGGAACAATCGGTAAATACGAGCAATGAACATCCATATTACTAGTTAGTGAATATCTTCTTTTTTTTTATATTCACTAATGTAATGGATATGTAGATTCACTAATAGTATTATATCATATCAGAGACATTTTCCGTGGTACAGAGCTAGTTCTGAGCACTAGTGTGTAAACTAACTTTGCTCTGTACAAGTCTGTGTTGTCACACTGCCTGAAAAACGCATCCTGAAGATGGGCGAACGCCCGAAACCGGTCGATGACCACAAAATGAAGCAGGCTACTACAGAAAATGTCTCTGATGCTTTCCAGCTCTGCGGAACCAATCACCACCACAACAAGTATTATATCATAAATAATTTTTCAAGTTCGTGTTGCATATACGCTGATATACAAGTATTACATGTTTTTTTTTTTATTATTTTAAGGCGAGTCAACATCTATGGTCATTGGCGCCTAGAGCCTACTCAGTGTACTACCGGTCTCCGGACAGTGTTCTCTCTTACAGATAACACAGTCCATCGTCGAACAGCGAACTGTAGAGGCTCCTAGGAAGAAAAAAACTAAGGGGTAAGCACTGGACTCGAACCCGGGACCTCCGCGTGGGAGTGCAACACGCTAACCTCTGAGCCAATCCCTTCCTAACATGAAATTAAATTGCAATAATACTTTTTAAAAAAAAATTATTACTTTTAGATTTCTTTTCAATGTTAAGGGATACGCTTAGAGATGTCCATGTAATTTCCAGCTGGAGCATGATAATACGTGTCCTATGATTTTAAATTTTTTATAAAATTAGACATTATTCTTTTGTGTAAATTAAAACATTCTTTTATAAAGGAAAAAAAAAAGATTGGTTTAATCCAATCGTAACTTCTCGTTGAGATTTAGCTCTATAAATTCCAGTGAACAGTGAAATTATTAAAAATAAACCATTTCAATTTATTAATAAAAAAAACAAAAAAATTAAATTTTCTTTATGATAATTATAAACATTACTGCTAGATTAATTAAACAGAATGATCCGAAACATAACTCTAGAGAGTCACAGATGTTTCGACAATCACAACGCACAGTAATTGGAGCTAATATCCAATTAGTGCCCGATAATCTGTGGGCCTGTATGCTCTAAATAATTAACTGAGCTATTACCCAGATGTTAGAACAAGACATACTATTTATATGAGTGATGATAACACAAATCTGTAACTAAATGTAGGTAATACTTTGGTTCTATTTAATTTTGCATTATTCTTTACACTAAGAAAGTATGCTTCTTATACATTCCTTCATTTTTTTTGTAGATAATTTTAAGAAATATATCCGAAATCAATTATTGATTATTGATTAATGAAAATAGATATTTAATGAGGACGAAGGGTAATGATGTCTAAAGGGAGTGGCTATAAAATCAATTCAAGAAGATAAATATATAAAAGAAATTATTAATATATCTCTCATCTCTAAATAAGTAGCAATAGAAAGAAAGTAACTTTCTTCAAAAAAACAAAACAAAACAAAAAATGAAAAATAAAGCCAACTTTATTCACAATATAACTACTGGGTAATGAAATCCGGGGTAGATGAACAGTTTGGGAACAGTGGTTCATAGCTAAATAATTCTATAATTTCTTGGAACAAACTTGTTCCAGTACATTGTCTGTATTCAGTAACCAAAAACAAAGGGGTTCTGGTTTTCTTAAGGTTAATAAGTAATTAACATTTAGGCAAAATGTTAACCCCCACAAAGTAACATTTAATAAGAGTCATTAAAGCTTATAGACCTCACTGTACATAGGAAAAAAGCCAGCGTTTAAATATTTCATGGTGGTATATGTATGTTTTACATTAGGAAACATTATTTAAATTACTTCCCTCCTTATTTTAACATTCTATTTTTTTTTTTTTTATAATTGAAACTTTTAACATGATATTTATAAAATTTAACATTAATTTTTTATACACTAATATTTTTAATTATAATATTTTTAGAAAGGAAATAGTTGTTCAGTAAATAATTATAGAGGAATTCGCCTAAGAAAATTCTATAGAAAAACTTTTTTACGTGTTCAAATTTTGGCTAGAACCAAAGAATGGGAATAGCGCGTTTTAAATGAGTATCAGAGGCCGGCTTTAGAATAAAAATACAATAAAGCTTTATATTGCAACCAATAAGTCTCTCTTTGCTTTTTTTGTATATTTTAGAGGCGACGACTTTCGATTCTATTGATAAAAGTTAACTGTTTTATAAAATATCTAATTTAAGCATCTCCTTTTAAAAAGTTCCATAGAGTGAAATTACTATTTCTGAGATATTTCTGATAGTAATATGTCAGAACAAATTTCTGTAAATACGGGACTTCCCACAAGGCTGTCTATTTAGTCCTCTGTTATTTTCGATTTACACGATATTTTTGCAAAAAGAAATCCCACTATATCTGGTATCTCAATTAGATTGATATACTGCCTGCAGGGGAGAGACACGCTACAAATTATGATAAAACAATTTGCAAAAATATTTAAAATTTTGTGAAACTTGAAAAGTTCAAGATCTTAAAAAAAAAGCCAGGAGAGAGATCTCCAAGACTTAATCAGGTGGAAGTAATAAAAAATGATAAATTTTTACAAACACCAACTTTAAATCTGAATCCAAGTTTTTCTGTGAAATTAACCTGGGCAAAAATCTGCTATAAGCTCTAAAATAAGCACTTGGAATAAATCAATAACCAGAAAAATTATAGAATATAGAATACTTAATTATATCAATATAGAATACGGTTCCACTAATGTAAATCTAAAATATGTATTCTTTACATATTTAGTAAAAATCTATATTTCGTAAAAGTATATTAAAATAAATCTGTATCTTAGTATAGAAAGAGTAGGTTAGTACAGCTTTAGAACATTTTTGTTAAGTTCTATTTATTCTCTTGGTATATATCTTTTCTATTTACTGCTTCCATTTTGTTATTTCAAACTGGGAATAAAGTTTTCACAAAAAGATATCTAGTGCCTAGGGAATGCTATGGAGCTTTAGGTGAAGAGCTGCTAAGTTGCTAGGAGACCGTTTGGGAAAAGGTGCTTTTTAAACCCCTTTGGGTTTTAATCTCATATTTATTCACGAAATGCTACCCAAGTTTAAAAGATAAATGTGAACATTGCTTTATAAAACGGAAAAAAAAGAAGACAGTTTTTGCCTTTTTAATGAATATGTCCCTTTTACTTGAAAGTAAATATATTATTACATACATATAATAAATTTATTTACTTTATTATTGTAGGAAGAATATGACGTCAACTAAGGAAACTGTCATCTGAGACTTGTTCACCAAAGATTAAGATATTTCTAGAAGACTGATGATATATTTGGCTGTCAGTGCTTTCTGAAATTACTTTATATGTAAATATTTTTATGGTAGAACTGTTTACAACTTGCTTTTAAGGTCTCTTTCATTTTTGGAAAAATATCTGTTCTATGCTGCTAAATTTATTTCTCATGATATTTCTATGATGAAGATAAATAACTATAGGAATTCCAAAGTTCTGCCTATAACCTTTACCGTAAAAGTCCATAAAGGGCTTGTCAAAAACAGTGATTTTATTGGGGTACCTGTGATAAGCACGACAGGTCCTAGCACCGTTTAGTTCTGGCCTTCGTAATCAAGGTTGGGTTACTAATTGTAGCTCTTCATTTTTTTGTCACGTAGCTGAATGAATACAGTCTTTGTCCTAACGGATAAACGTTCAGATAGTCCGGATTTAAACTCCAGGAAAGTCTTGTTATGCTCATACAGATTACATCTGGAGAAAGTAAGAACTGAGAAATATAATTGCTTCAATTCTTGGGCTTTATTCTTCTAAGGAATGATATCACCTTTAGCAGAACCTGTTTCTTTGAATTTGTTTAAGTTTAGCGCCGAATTTCTTGGGCACAATTCCAATTCTTTTCACGTTTTCAATCGCATACTCTTCCCATAAATATCGCATCAGTTAATTCTTATTGGGTCTAACATGCTGGAAAACACATGCTACACAGTTTGTAGTGAGAGAACTTGTAACAATAACCCGGGAGTCTTTCATGGCATGTCTATTGTCTTTTAATCTTCGGCCTGGTTGAAGATAAACAGAATTGTTGTATATGTGGATGGATCCGCAATGCTGGATAACATCTGGTATTTTATTTGTCATAGCATGCATATTTATTTCCTTCCTGACCGGTTTCGGATTTTCATCCATCGTCAGAGTAAATTCACCAAGTCCGTCTAGAGAGTTCACTACAATATAATGTTTCTGTTGCACTTACACTTGTTGGTTTGTTGGATGTATAAATGTGGAGAAGTATAAACAGAATTCCTTACTGTCTTTCCTTTCCCTGTCACATACTTTCCATCCATAAGTGAGACGAAAGAACATACAGCATCTTATACATTACTCAGGCAGGGTTAATATGTGAGTAATGAGGGCTATTTTCCGGCAATCCGCAATGTGGCCATGTTAACTAAAGTTCATCTACCCTAGAATGAGAGCCGGACCATTAGATTAGTTAGAGTAGGTCCCCAGAATCCAAGTTTCTTTCTAAAAATTGATAAGCCTCAGATTTTTAAAACCTCTTTATTTTTTCTGTAAATTCCTCTAACGACACTTAGGAGGAACTACAGTGATCGTGTCAAATTTACAAAAATGAATTTTAATTGGAAACTTGAGATTTCATTGATGTTTTGAGAGATTTCTGAGTTTTTTGGCCAAATCAAGGTTTTTGTAGTCTGGATACCCGGGCATTACGGTATAAGAAGGGACAGCACGGACGGTTCCTGGATTGCTTTGACCGTAAGGGCTCCGCAGGAACCTTTATCAGACCTGAATCTTTCTGTGTCTTTGCAAGATGGCTCATGAGAGTAGCGTTAAAACATGGGTGCACAATAGATCACAAGAATGATGTGTGAAATCTTCTTGTTAGTGGCAGGCGAAAAAGATCATTAATAGCTAATCGCCCAGGACTATTACACAATTGCTTCAACATGGCTGGGCGACAATACCGAATACTATGTCGGCCTCCTCACTGGCCATTGCCACTGACCTAACAAGCGCACATGCATTGTATGGTCCTTACAACGATAACCTGTGTAAGTTTTGTCAGGAAGAAGAACAAAGAGCACTGCACGGACTCTATCTGTGTGAAAGGCTTGTGAGGCTGACATTTGGACGGAGGAGAAACTGGTGGAGGTTTTTAAGCCATACCCAGGACTCTCTCTCCGGACTCCTAAGTCTAAATAACTAGACAGCAGTGGAGTGGTTACTGTAATTTGTGAGTATCCCAATAGACCACTAGCCAACTCCCACAGAAACTAAATCTAACAATCGATTACCATTCAAAGAAAGTACGATGGAAAATTCATTGAGCCACGATCTTTTTTTGTTTTTGTCAACAGATATGTAAAAACAAACCGATCTATGAGAGATATAGCAGCTGTTATAAATACAAATATACCAATAATAAGTTTTGAGAGGTTTCACTTTGTGATGAATGTTGTGGGAAATGTTACCAAAATAATAGAACCATAACTGAATCTAACCTATTTTAATACTGTTCACTAACAACTTTGGGATATATTCTGCTATTCGATGCAGTAACAGATGTAACATAAAGCTCAAACTAGACCACAATGCAACATTCCCCACAGACAATATATTAAGTTGAAATACGTGCCAAGTACAAATTCAGGGAGTGAATTGTTAACTAGAACTGTTACAGATAACATGAATATTGTTTGGAAAATCTTCTCTAGAAATTATAACAATAAATCATTTATTAAGATAAAGTACAGTGTCAAGAGATTGTAAAGTTTGTGTGTGTGTGTGTGCATCATTTCTGAACAATATATCTTTTTTTTAAAAAAAAGGTTTTTAAAGTTGTTCTGAGGAAGATAAGACGATAAATTTCCCCCTGACGTTACATTGCAATTGTTGTTGGAAATGTATTGCCTTTATTCAAATATCAAAGTAAAAAGGAAGATTATCAATTACATTAAAGCTGTATACTGCAGCATCAGAAAGTCCTGTAAATATATTTTTATTTTAACTATTGTACGCTAAGTCTTGAGGAATTGCAGGGAGGGAACATAGCCTACATTAGAAATAATATTGCGTGGCCGGAACGCTCCAAGACCTTACCGGAGGGCTATTAAATACTGACACTATTTATCTCCTTGGCAAAACAAAAGAAGAGCTAAGGAGAATCACTGCCCTGGCTAAACTGCCTTCCAAATGAAACATCCATATAGCATGGATCACGCTGCAGGCCAACTGTATAGGAAGAAATAATGTCCGTCTTGGGGAATGTGAACATTATGCTCGCAAACGAGCAATATTTGGCGTTTGCAATTTGGTACCGAATCTCGGTTCGGAGATTTCTCTGCCTCAATCTTAGCGTTTATAAATAATACAGAGTTCATCGGTGGCCTAAGTACATTTTCTTTCCGAAGTCCCGGAGCTTTTGATTAAATAAAAATATCAACAACGAATAAAAAAAAAATTGATGTGATACGCTCACATAACTTTCTCTGAATAATAAATTATCTTGAAACATAGAATCTTTACTAAAGATTGGCAGAGCTAATAGTGAGGTATTGCTGTCTTTTACTGGGCTTTCTCACAGGCATCTGGTTGGAATCCCTTACTGGGCATTGCGTGTTAAAGAGTTAAGGAGGTTTATTAACTGTACGTAATAGGGCTCATGCCAGACGTTTGTAGTGTTATGAGACAGCGGAACAAACACTCATCCATCTCACGACAGATTGCTTGTGTTGTGAGGAAATTAGGTTCATTGCCTTTGGTCGGAACAAGATGTCTGGGGAAGAACTTGTCTATTTCCCTTTAAGATTATGGTGCGATTTGTTCGGATTACGGTGAATCTTAGGTGATTAGACCGGGTCTGGATTTGTGTTGTTGATTTTCTTTGTGGGCGCTATGTGAATCCGGAGGGCCTTTTGGGTAGTGTTTGGGATTGGCCCCTCCCCACATCCTAGTAATAAATAAATAATTTTACAAAAAATATCGCAGAAATCTAAACAACCGTTCAGAAAATTCATACTTTCGGTCAATCAAACGGCCTCTACTCCCATACAACCCCCTAAAATGAATTGTCCCAGTAAAAACTTGCAAATAAAAGTTATAGATCTTTAAGAATTCCTTTTAATACACAGTTGTACTTCATTGTTCTTCATCTACTTGATTGTTTAATTACTATTTTCGTTTCTCCCAACGAACGATTCTTGCATATTGATCATTCCAATGATCTATTTTTACTTTCTCTTACTACTAAACCAAAAAAGTGATTTTCTGCGTTCTGTGTGTCTGCGTTTGTGTCTGTGTGTTTGTATGTGAACAGCATAGCTCAAAAACTAGAAACCGTAGTACGTTGAAACTTGATATTCCGTTTAAGTATCACCATAGGATCTGACAGTATATTATCTACCAAAATTCCTCAACCGGAAGTCCCACTTTACAAGTTTGATTTTTTTTACTTTTTTGCGATTTTATCAAAAATGGGTCCAACGATTTTCTTCAATCTAGATATATCAACTCCATATACATAGAGCTACAACTTTTATTTGAAACATTTCTCCGGAAAAATTCATTTAAGGGCACTTAAGGGTGGGGATAGGTTTTTTATATAAAATGCTATTTCAGTTTATTGGACAATTCTGTCATCTAAATTATGTGAATAAAAATTAAATATGTTGTAGAAATTCCGAGTTTGAAAAAAAAAATCGGATGACCAGAAGTGCGTTTACTTTACCACTTTACTAAATGATTTTTTTTCACTTTTTCGTGATTTTCTAAAAAATAGCTCCGACGATTTTCTTGAAACTATGAATATAAACTAAACATAAAAAGATCTACAACTTTTATTTTAAAACATTTCTCTGGGAAAATTCATTTAATGACACTTTTAGGGGGGGGGGGGGATATGTTTTTCTCTAAAGTGCTATCATAGTTGATTTACAATTCTATCATCTAAACAAAATTAATTAGAAATAAATAAATGGCCAAAATTCCGAGTTTCAAGAAAATTAGTTTTATTGAACAGTGTTTTCAGTTTTCGACGAATTTCATTAAATTTGGCACACAAACTATAAAATTTGTCAATTACAATTTTGAGAACTGGAGTAAGAGAAAGTTGTGTGAGTGTTTCACACCAGATTTTTTTTATATTCTTTTATTGTTTTATTCAATTTCACCTCGATTCCCGATCATTAATGTTTTTTTTTTTTCTTTGAACAAAAAAACCACCAGTTAACAATGAGCATCAAACTGATTTGTACTAAATATAGTGAAGAAGAAGAAGAAGAAATAGAAAATGATAAATCATAAAATTGACAGCTTCCGACATTTTCATTAATAATTCTTTTTTATATTCCACTTATATAACCAGAATCGGCAATAGTTGATTGTGTGAGAAGATTAATGGATTTGAAGAATTAATTGCTGAATAATAAAATTCTAAATAAAAGAAATATAAAACAGTCATTAATTAAAACTATACTTGTAACCATTTGCAGTTATGTGTACTAATATGCTCTGGATTTGGTTAAACCCTGTTTTTTTTTTTTTTTTTGATCGTCATTTTATATATTAAAACGTTCTAAAAAGTGTACTGACTTCTATTTAGCCTACCTGCCCCGTAGGCCAACATTAGCTTTATATGATTTTAATTTACTTATTAAATGGTTGTTCACAAATGTTTTTCATCATTTCCATAAAGGGTTACCATAAAAAATATATATTTCCTATGAAATCAAGTTTTTTTTCAGAAATCTGACATGATTTTTAATACTTCTACTTGTAGACATAAGAAGGAGCGGGAGACAAATAAACCAAATATAAACAATGAGAACAAAAGAAATCCTTTTGTCATTAGTTCATGAATACTGGGTACAGTATACAGTGGTAAAAGTGTTTTATGTACAAACGGAAGGGAGAAAAAAAACAACAAACAAACAAACAAACACAGGGCACACAGATATATGTGAGAGAGCATTGTTGTGTGTATGTGGAGTACATTGTATTCAGAATCTCATGTTTTATTTAGTAAAAAGAAACATTATTTTGTTGAAATGATTGAACCAAAGAAATAATGTATATATTCCTACTTTGTATATATTTTACTAAGTTTCTTTCAAAAAAAAAAAAAAAAAAACCAAAGTTAAAACAATATTTACTTTTTTATACACCCAAGTTACATATAAACCAACTTCTAGAGAAAACAAAAATAAAGTAAAACAGAAAATAATGCTTTATTACGTAGCTGGGAATAACCCTGTTTAAACTAAAGTTTGGATGAGTTTTATGTTTATATATAAACTAAAAATAAATAAAAGTATTTCACAAGTAATAATATCCCCTTAAACATTATCCTAAGAGAATTAAAAAAAAAATAATAATAATAATAAGTTTAAAATTAATATTATTAAAATAATCTAAAACTTATTATAGAAAGACTAATATTGTGTGGGCGTTTCCAGTAGCCTTGCTCTTTAGTTCCACACTATCTATCCAATAAATGTGGACAAACCATTTATTATATTCATGCTTTAGAGTTAATAGGTTCTTAGTATAATGTCATTATTCGTAATTTATAGTTCTTGAGTTTGCTATAATATTTCCACAGTGCGACTTTTCCAAGTATTCAAATATATAAGAAAAAAACTTTCTTTTTTTTCAACGTGAATATTATGCCAATAAAACAAATGGTGTCATCATATGATAAATAGGGAAAAGAATCTGATGATTCTCAGCCTTCCTGCTGAATATCCTCTGTAATTTGTGGCACTGTTCCGCCATTCCTGCTATTTCATTTTGAAATTTCTCTAACTATCTTACTGGTGTCAGGCATGAAAAAATTCTCACAAGTTGTGACAACTAGTCTTAGTTGGGTATATAAAATAGCGTGGTTAATTTATTTGGTGATTGTAGGGGTAGTGAACCCCCACCACTCATCCACTCTAGCGGAGAGAAACAGCCCCTCTCGCACAGAGAGGAGAGGTTCGGCCAGTGGATATATATATATGAGAGAGAGACAGTCAAGAGGATTCTGTTCAATTCAGTCTTACACATCAGACATCTTTCTGTTGATTCACACTCCGTACATATAATTTAGCCAGGTCAGTCTGTCAGTGGAGTTCAGTACTAAATTCCAAAGTGAAAAGTCCTTGGCAGTCAGTCATATATATTTATATCAATTACATATCTTAACCATCTTAAGGTGTTTATCTTTCATCATCAACAACCAACATCTCCTCACAACACCTTACATTGGTGGCAGCGCTATCGAAACCCAGCCGTTTCTCATTAAAAGGTAAGATATAAATTTCAATTATTTTTTTTATTATTATTCATACTAGTTTTACACTTTTAAATATTTTAATTTCCACTATTTTTTTGTTACATCTATTTGTATATTTCATATTTTTAAAATTTCGACTTCCTTTTTATGAAAAGAGCCGAAATTATTCAGAAATTAAAACAACATAATCTTCCTACAAGTGGCAATTTGTTAATTTTAAAAGAAAGACTCTCTAAAATCATGTCTACATACACAATCGATGGCCAACAAAAATCTGCTGATGAAGCAATCGCATATTTATTAAATAAAATTAACTCTACGAATACGGTTAACATCCGTAATTTACAACTAATAAATAACCTACCGGTATTTGATGGAGCGCATAATAGCGACATAAATTCCTTCATAGACCAAATCAATAACTATAGGGCGATTTCGGGATGGTCAGAAGCCGACAAACTGGAAATCCTAATTTTAAAATTAACGGGTGCGGCAAAAATTTTCTTTGACACATTTAAAACGCAATGTACAAATGATAACATCATTTTAACCTACCGACTAGCCACGGAAAATCGAATTGCCAGATTTAAAAAAGAAAAAACGCCCATGGTATTGTTGCAGCAAATAACGAGCTTGCAACAAAATCCATCAGAAACTTTCGAAGCTTTTGCTGACAGAATAAAGCATATTTTCACATCGCTCTTATTCAAAGCTCAACAAAACCCATTACAAACGTTACAAAATCTAGTTGAACGGTTAACGACAGACGCATTTATTAAATCACTTCCGGCAAACATAAAAACCCGAGTGCAAACCAAATTACCCAAAACGCTAGACGAAGCACAAAACTACGCCATAGCACTCAGAGACATCCAAAACTCGGAATCTCAAGCCTCCGTTTTTGCCTTAAAGAAGGCAGAAACCAATCACAATTCCAGTAATAAACCTCCGTCGCCCTGCAAACATTGTTCTGGCAAACACTG
The DNA here is from genome assembly GCA_011037195.1 of Triatoma infestans. Classification (NCBI taxonomy): domain Eukaryota; kingdom Metazoa; phylum Arthropoda; class Insecta; order Hemiptera; family Reduviidae; genus Triatoma; species Triatoma infestans. Next base: position 127,273 of record JAAEAF010000603.1, read on the forward strand.
GAACAGTGAGTGCACAGAAAACTTTCAATTAGTACGAACTAAAAGAATTAACAAAATTCACCGCCTTCGCCGTGCAAACACTGCAAGGGCAACCACTGGAACCGCGACTGCAAAAACAACAATAATAATTTTAATAATAATAAACAAGCGAGCACTAATTTTCGCAAAAAGCCACAATTTAAGCGATAGTTTTCCTTATACATTTTGCTCACTTAATTTTCAAAATTCGTACGTAATGTTTTATCATATATGATGTTTTAATTTATACATAAGTCATTATCATTTTCTATTGATACTTCAATTCTATAAATAATTACATTATGTAATGAATTTCCGCATCATTAAAGATTCATAGAATCCGAAGAGTGGAGAAGCACACATTAGATTGAATCGAAATTTAGTTACTTCCCAGCTATGCCTGACTAGGAAGGGGAGAGTTCAATTCAAATAAACAGAGCGAAAGCAGAAGAGTATTACGACAGTTTACAGCAGTACATCCAGTCAGCAACCTAACTACTAATTTCTTATTACTCTGCCAGTCTGTCTCTTTATATTTCTCTCGCTATCCAATTTCTATTTAACTGTAAAGTCGTTGCAGTTTGTGTGTTCTATTCATTATACACTGTTCAGCATTATTCTGGTTTATTTCATCTTAAAATCCATTCTCTCTAATTCCCCTCCTTCTTACATCCATTATAAACGAAACAGAGTTACTCGTTACCTAGGCCAGGCTCAATATATATATATATATATACAGCCGAGCTAGCCCTAAAAGAGAACAGTTTTTACAACAGTTTACGACCAGTTAACAACAAGTCAGCAACCTTCTACTACGTTTCTCATCAATAAGTCTACATCTATTGCTACTTATTTCATTATACAGTGTTCAGCATATATTCTAGTTTATTTCTCAAAAATCCATTCTCTCTAATTCTCTCTCCTCCTCACTTCCCTTATACATTACAAAATGTATAAGAACGTAATAAAAAATCTGGTGTGAAACACTCGCACGACTTTCTCCGACTGCAATTGATAAAATTTAATGACCAGATTTTCTTTAATTTGTAATGTTTATAAACATTTAGTTGGGAAGGTGGTAGTAGGGGTTATTACGTATACTTGAATGTATCTAGTATAACCAGTGTGGAGTTGCTCTCAATCTAAACTAATAAAGCTGGAAGCGGCTGTTTCAATTTTAATCTAACTGACAGGTCCTCCCCCAAAATCCCCTAATAAATCAGTTTTTTTCTAAAAAAATGTTACAAATAAAAGTGATACGTTTAAATCTGTGCTGTTAGCAAAAAAAAAAATCGTTGTTGCTGCTTTCAAGAAAAATTTCAAAAAAAAAAAAAAATCAAACACCAATTCTATAACATCGTTTTTCGTTTAACCGAAATTTTCTTCAAATTTGGGAATTCTAGGATGCCTCTATTGTAACCCAATATTATACCTATATTATAATAATAATTATTATTCGCACACCCCTGGCCACCGTACATAGAGCATAGCGCCAAAACCTGCGCCTATACAGTAGACAAATTACCTTCCTGCCACGGGAAGGCAGACCTTTACTTATCCGTATAGTCCGTTTAAACGCTATTTCTCGAGAAAACTCAAAGTCTTTAACATTTTTTTGCACTTTTATTCAGTTCTTTACAATCTCAAGGGCCAGTTCTCTCCCCTTCTTCTCAGCTTGAATTCCATTTGGATTCTAGTCTCGTTAAGGAGAGGAGGACACCGAAAGAGAACGCGATACACCGTGTCTCGTTCACCGCAACACACAGTTCGAGAAATCTTTCAACCCCAGCTCATGGAAGCTTTGAGTTCAACTCCCCAAGGCCCGTAAAGTGTTGTGTTACGGTCTGGGGATAGCTCCAGCCACCGAATAAACAATCTGTGATACAAATTCGGGAAGAACGCAAATGTAGTTAGTTCTCCCCTTGTCTGCTTCATCCCAGCATCTTTGCCATTTCCCAAATTCATACTCTCGGATCCCGATCTTTATTAAGGATTTATTAAGGAGATATCTTTTTTCTGGATTTTTTTAAGGTGCACAACAGCTATGGTCCTTTGCACCTGTTTCTAATTTGTAAGGACTCATGCGGGATGCATATCCATACCCATTAGTCTAACAATATCTATAGCAAACCACAATCTAGGTCTAATCATATTCCTCTACTCCCTTATATCACTTATAAAATAAATACCAATACACAAGACACCAGCAAACAACTAAACACATACATATGTACAGCTACTTTCACAACAAATGAAATAGATGAACCTCCCTAAGATATGATACCCCCGGCCGATCAGCCAACTAAGAGATACATCAGATTATTTCTAACGGCCAACAACTTCTACAATTGGATATATTCGAAAGTCTTATTGGTATTGTCCTCATTGTCTCCTTATACATCTGTTTAGTAAAAAACAGGAAATAAAATTAAAAAAAATTAAAAGGTGAGAGGGGGCGCCTTTTATAGGCTTTCCAGTCCCTCTGGTGGGTTCTGTAAAGTAAAAAGAAATGAAAATAAAAGAAAAAGGGGTGAAAATATTAAGTGGACTGTATATATGTAGATTGAATAAAGAGCGAGCAAATGGGCTCATATAATATGGACAAAATGAATATTAAATTAAATTTAAATTACATAGCAAAAAATATTTATTATCTTCAACAAGCCAAAAGGAATGGCGCTTACCTTAAACGCAGAAGCGTTAAGGTTAGTGTGGTTCGACTCAAGTCCTTTAGCCCATATTGGGGGGGTCAAGGAAGTGGGAAATAGGAAAGGGAAGCAAAATCCCATCTGCCTGTAACTCCAGAGTCTTAATACACACTACTGCTTGACTGAATATGGATGAATTATTTAAACGGGCTCCTGGAAACTGCAAGGCTGGAAAAGCAACCGGAAGTAGACATGTACTGGTACAATAAACCTTAGCAGGCCGGGAGAATCCGGAGACACTCTCTTGACAAGAGACCAACTTATTAACACTAACCCCGAGGAAAACCAGAAGTGGCAATAGTTGGGTTTTCACAAAGGAAAGCGCCAGCGGTCTAAATTGAATAGACAAATTAAGTTTGCACTCATACACCTTGCTTGTCTGAGCGTTAGTTAGTGACTGACTAGAGAGGGCAATTAAAGGGACTACCCCCTCTCTACAATTAGGACACAGCCTATAGATTGATAAGTTATTATATTCTGACGGCGGCAAATTTAAATTCGGATAAATACCGAACATCTGTAAGACTGGTAGGCAAATTTATCTTTCCCCGCGCGTTTACATACTTCGAACATTCCAATAGAATATGCGGGACTGTTAATGTCGTATTGTAAGCGCTGCATACCGGCTGAGGTTCTCTTCTGAATATATGGCTTGTGTCAACATGGTATGACCGAGTCTCATTCTCGCTAGGACAACTTCTTCTCGCCGAGACTCTCGATTTGAGGTTGACCATTTCTTTGTGGTACCCTTGATATTCCTTAGTTTATTTGACAGCTGCCATTCCTTCTCCTAGTTGGAAAGATTTTGTTTTTTTAGAAAAGCTTTCCAATCGACTGTAAGGACACGTTCGTCTCTACAAGTCATTGATACCGCTTCTTTAGCAGCTATGTCGGCAGATTCGTTATCTCTTATCCCCACATGACCGGGAATCCAAATAAAGGAGATTTCTTTATTTTCTCGAAGGCATAGTTCCAAGAACGTATGTATGCACTGAATCATAAACTATCGGAGTCCCGATTGCCTATCATCTCCAGTGAGCTACCTGAATCGGAGCAAAAAATATATTTCTTAGGTTCATTTAGTTCCAAATATGTTCTAGGGCTTTGTACACAGCGAATAACTCGGCTGTAGATATGTTGAGATATTGCTTAATGGGAAGTTGTAGTACAGCCTCTCATTCATGACGAAAGCTGCTCCTACTTCATTTATCGAAGGAGGTATCTGACTCGATGGCTCCTCTCCATCAAGGACGATATTAATAATAATAACAGTAATAATATACATGAATAATATTAATATACATAAATAAGACCCAATATTATATACGTAGTAGAACCAAAATTGTATTGAAGTGGTACTCTAGGACAGTGATTGGCAACAACCTTGCCCCCTTCCCCCTCTCCCTCTAATACTTAGTAACTGGCATAAAAATTTCAGGTGGCTCACTAATGTTCGTACTAAAGTTTAATTTTTTTTTCTTTTTTAACGTACATAGTTTGTTGTTTAAACTTGACAGAAATTAGCCTCCTAATTAGTATGCCCACAGCCTATAGAACGGACCTTTTTGAGTAATTGTTTAATGAGGTTCAATATTTATTCAGAATTCAATTGTGTTTACATTTAGCTGTGCATTATATTTAATGCTATCCTAAGCACTATGTTGTATTTAATAGTGCAAAAGTGTTCTATTAGTGGAATTGAAATAAAATTGGAATTGTATTTACTTGTTACAATAAAGTAAATGATTTAATGCACAAGCAATAATAATTGTTTTCAGTCAATTAAGTCATAATGATTTGGAAACTTTCCGCTCGTATAAACATTTCAAATTAACAACCAAAATTTTGATTCTTTATGCACAAAAAAAGGAAACAGCGCCTAGAAAGATACTGAGGCAATTTTTTTCCCTAATTTCACTTAAATTTTATTTTATTTTGAAATAAATTTAATGAAAATAGAGATCAATTTATTAATAATTTTGAACATTTCAAGGCGAATTAAATTCTTGCTTTTGAATTTTTTATTTTTTTTTAATTTTTTTAATATATTATTTATTTATTTCTTTTGCCACTCTCAAGAGTAGCACATATAAATTTTGAGGGAAGTGGCCGGTAAAAGCAATACTGTTTGTTCCGATATGTAAAAATTTTACCCGTAGCAAAAGAAAAGGTAGCTGACCATTGCATTAGAGGAAAGCTTAACTTTACTGCTCCCCCCCCCCAGACCTTACAAAAATCAATTTCCCTGGAAAAAGAGTCAAAGAAAAATAATAGACATTTAACGGGATTGATAAATTTAAAGAAAATTAGTTGGAGCTCAAAATTCAAGCTGGCTATCATGAAAAAAAAAAACTCTCGATATTTTTCAGCACGGCGGACCCAACCACAAATATATATATATATATATAGTATAAAAGACTTTTACAATCTCAAATAGAAAACGGTCAATATTTAGAGCATTGAAGCGTAAATTTTCTTAGAAAAAAAAAATTACAATAATAATAAAAATAGTAATAAAAATCTAGACAACAAAAGTTTGAAAGTAATAGGTCAAATAGCATTTTATAACAAAACTCAACGGTCAGTACTTTAGGGTATTGAAGTTAAAGCCTTTAGTAGTGTTAGGGGAGAGTTGTCAGCTCGTTATTCTACTAAGTTACTCTCTCCCTACTAACATTACACTCTCTTGCCTTTTACTGCTTTAGTTCAGGAAGTACGAAAGTGGAAAATGAAAGCAATACTAACTTTCTAACTTAAGATTGATTATATTGTTTAAATATTTTGTTTAATACATATATATATATACACTCACCGGCAAAAAATATTGCGACCAATTAAAAAATTACATTTAATAAATAATACAATATTATCTAGAGTCTGTTTTCACTAGTTACTTTGTTTTGGTAATTAATAGTTAACATTTTTAGAGTAAATTGGACTTTGTACATTATATTTGTGCTATTAAAAAAAATTAAATAAATCAAAAATATAAACTAGTGTGTGTTCATTTATTATCAATTTGTTTATTTTTATTCAGTTCGAATTCATTTTTATTTGATTTAACTTTGCTTTAGTTTGTCCCTTGATTAAGAAAATTAAAATTAATAATTCGAATAACAAAATGCCCATTAGTGCCGGAGATGTAGCACTCAATGAGATGTGCAGCCATTGCTATTAGTGTTCCCTACCAAACTCTGCGAGATACAGTGTAGCGCTACAGGAAAACAGGCTCATACTCAAAAAGGCCTGGCTCAGGGCGTCCAAGAGCCACTGAACTGCGCGGGGACAACTGTTTTTTGACACTGACAGTTTTACGAAATCGTCAACTGACAACTGTTGAAGTATTTCATCACCTCCAATAAGTTCGAGGGGTTCAAATTCTTAGAGAAAAACTTTAAGGAGATTGAATGAGCAAGGAGTTTGATGACTTTTCACCATACAAGAGGTCCAGAACAAACCAGGGAGCTCCAAACTTTTCGCCTTAAGTTTGCTCGGCAATATATCAATTGATCTATCGAGCAGTGGGCAAGTGTATTTGTTTACTGACCAGTTCCGATTTAACTTAAGGGCTCCCGACTGCTGTGAACGAGTGCGGAAGAGAAGTGGTGAGAGATTTGCACAATGCAATTTTGTTCTCACTAGGCCTTTCCAACGAGGCTCTCTGATGGTTTGGGCAGGTGTCAGTCCACAAAGACGTACGGAGTTAGTGATCGTTCGAGGAGGTACCATGACTAGTGCAAGGGTGTTGGCGGATATACTGCAAGTACATGTGGTCCCTATCATGTGGTGCATTGTGCTAATGCTTGTGATAAAGCTCATCCACCTACAACCCACATAGTGCAGGCCTTTCTTAATAACCATAACATTGACTTCTTAAACTGGCCTGCTCGTTCTCCTGCCTTAAGTCCCATAGAGATCTGTAAGATATGCTTTGAAAGCGGATAAGAGATCAGAGAGTCCTTTCTGAGACGCTTCAGAAGCGTTCCAAGACGAATGGGTTTTAATGTCACAAAATGAAATTTCCCGCTTGATTCAGTGCATGCCGAGACGCCTAAAAGCTGTGATAAAGGCAAGAGGAGGTAATACCTTGGTATTAGCACTATCCCACTAAAAAAAAATGTAAAATTAAAAAGGTAAATAAAATTTCCCAGATTCACTTTTATTTAATTAATTATTTTAAATTTCCCATATAATCCTATTTATTTGTTTCATTTTGAACAGCAGTTAACCTATAAACGTTATGAACGATAAAAATTATTAAAAAAAAGTGTAAACTATTCATAAAAATAGTAAATTTTTCAAGTGCCTGAATTTTTGTCGGTGAATATATTTGTTTTAAATTTATTACTTATTTTTTTTGTTTGAAATTCATATAAAGAAGGTTTCTAATTACAATTTTAATGATATTGTTAAAAAGTACTGCTTCTATCTAACGGTTTAATCTAAATCAGGAATGGACAAAATGAAAATTTAAAACAATAGAACAAAACTAATTAAAATTATTGCTATTAGCAAAAAAATACTGCAAGATTGTAATAGCATCCTAAGAGAGGGATCCACTGCAGAGAGAGAGAGAAAAAATGACAGGACCACTCTCTCGGACTAGAGTGGGAGAAACTGCTTAAATACAGCGACGGGAGATATAAGAGATATATAGCAAGTTCACTCAGCACTCACAACGTGTCATCTACCGTACTCATTACCACTCTATCATACTCTACCATTTTAGTGTAAAGTCCAGGCAGTCAGTGTCACTTTTTTATTATACAGTGTTCAGCCAAATCTAGTTTTTTTTTTAATCTGAACCAAACCATTTTCTCTCCTTCATCATGTAATAGGATCCCTCTGTTACATATTACAAAGATCTATTTGTCTACTTAAAAATTTCCTCCGCTATTATTTATTTTGAAATTTAGGTTGATCATTTATTCCTTTTCTTAAACTGATGAACTTTACAAATCATTAAAAAAAAATCTGGTGTGAAACAATCACACGACTTTCTCTTAAATCAATTTGCATATTTTCAAATGAGAAATTTTCTTCTTATATTTCTTATTAGATTTTTTTTTTTTTTTTTTTTTTTTTTTTTTTTTTTTTTTTTTTTTTTTTTTTTTAATTTAAGACGCGTCAATATCTATAGTCATTGGCACCTAGAGCCTTCTCAGTGTAGTTCCGGCCTCCGGAAGTGTTCTCTCGTCACAGACAACACTGCCCATCACCGGACAGTGAGCTGTAGAGGCTTCTAGGATAAAAAAATCTAAGGGTAGCACAGCTGGACTCGAACCCGGGTCCTCCGCATGGGAGTCCAGTGCGCTAAACCCTGAAACAATCCCTGCCCCACCAGATGAATTGTATCAATCTTCAATGTTATATCAAGAGGAGAGTCTAATCATAATAAAACCATATCAATATAATTAATAAACATCAACATGGAATGCGTGGAACTTTGTTTTAAATCGGAAGCACCACCTACTTTGCCAACATTATTAGAACTATGTAATGTGATAGTAAGAAGAAAAAAGATATAATTTTTAAATTATAAATCTAAAAATTATAACTAGTGGTTTCAGCCAGCCGCTATCTGCAGGTCAAGAACCGCGGCAAACAAAAACTCTTTCAAACAAGGGTCAATACTCAGTCAAAGGAACGCCGTTAAGCCCTTTCAAACAAGGGTCAATACCCCGCTAAACCCTTTCAAACAAGGGTCAATACACCGCTAAACCCTTTCAAACAGGGGTCATTGTACGGCCACCTGGCCTGTATACCCTTCATACAAGGGTCACTGTACACTCAAGAGGCCACCTGGCCACCATCATCTATTAACAAACAGTCTTTGTTAACGACCGACTGGCCACCATCTGTCGCCACCCTGGTCACCGACCTACCTAGGGTCAACAATTAATCCATATTTTACTGCAAGAGATGTCTTAGTGTGGCACGTACTTACACACCTGCCAATGTGTGAGTGATACCAATATAAACTTCGCCCCACTGGAAGAGGGGATCAGTATTGTATCAATCAGTTACGAGTATTCAACAGTCAGACAGCAGTTCACGTCAGTTCAAGCAGTTAAGCTTCACATATCGCGAGCGCGTCCCTATTCAAAGTTTAAACATTACATCTTTAATATTTGAAGGAAAGGATTTTGAGTTTCGGTCTTTTTTTAACCAAAAATAAAAAAAACTTAAATTTTTGCCAACGTTTCGACAAATATATTGTCTTTTTCAAGGCCTACAACATATAAATACAATAATTTTTTGAGACAAAAACAAAAACAAAAAAAAAAACAGAAAGTAATAATAATTAAAATTATGGATTAATTTATAAAACATTTTTTTGGTTTACTTACATAAAAAATAAAAAATATAAAAACTAATAAAAAATCTTTATCCAACTTGAAAACTTATGTAAAATTTAGAACAAAAAAGTTGAGAACACCTCAATAACACAGAGAAAAGTGAAAAAATAAAACGAACGGTTCCTATTTTTAATAGGAAAAAAACTTAATTTTTTTAGAAATGCTTTATATAAAAAAAGAGAAAAATTCTATTAATTATAGGACAGATACCAACGGTCACTCTTTAATTTATCATAACCTGATTTCTTAATCCCTGACCTTGTTTTTCCAAATACCCCTTTCTCCTCTAGTCCCGTTATAAATATACCTGCCTGCCTTTCACTATGGTTTATTTTTTCACTTTTCTCTGTGTTGTTGAGGTGTTATCAACTTTTTAGTTCTAAATTTTACATAAGTTTCAAGTTGAATATGTTTTAAAGATTTTTTTATTAGTTTTTATATTTTTTATTTTTTATGTAAGTAAACCAAAAAAATGTTTGATAAATTAATCCATAATTTTAATTATTATTACTTTCTGTTTTTTGTTGTTTTTTTGTTTTTGTTTTTGATTTTGACTTTCAAAAAATAACCTATTGTATTTATATGTTGTAGGCCTTGAAAAAGACAATATATTTGTCGAAACGTTAGCAAAAATTTAAGTTTTTTTTTTTTTATTTTTGGTTAAAAAAGGACTGAAACTCAAAATCCTTTCCTTCATACAAGTAACGATCGAGAAGAATCTTCCATCTTTAATATTTAATAATCATTTCATAATTCATTTATAGTTGTGCATCTTAGTTCATCTAATTTCAAACACTTTAAATTAATTGTTAAAATATAGTCTATTTTCGTAATTCAGTGGTTCGTGTTTCGACTAACAACTCTCTAACTAACAATCATCTATTCATCACTTCAACTCCCTATTCAATACATCTGATTCCAATACAACTACTTTCAATAAAATTGCAACAACAACAAAAATTTTTAGTTATATAGTATATTTCTTTATCGTTTCTTCTTTTTAACTTTTGGATAAACTTATTTATTATTTCATTCTATCCATTTTACTTTCTTTAAAACACATTTTGTTATATTACTAATTATGTTTATAATGGCAGATTTCTTAAAAATTTGATTTTTTTTTTTTTTTTTTTTTTTTTTTAGTGCAGTTCTGTGTAAAATGTTTAGTTCAATGTTATTGGCGCACTCTTCCACACTATAATGTAATCACTTCTATTACTTGCCTCGGTAAATACTTGTTTCTTCACCGGTCAGGGGATCCACTTATAAGTTTTTTTTCTCCTTACAATATACCATATAGGGCAGAAAGATTTTAATCATTTCATAAGTGAATTCTCCGAATTACTTGACAGTAAAAAGGAAATACAAAAAACTAATGGACATAAAAGCTATCGAGCAGATAAAATCGATATTGTAACGAATAACAAATGGCCATGAAAGGTACATGGTAAAATCTAGTTAACATTCATCACCATTGATTTAGTAAAAAAAAAATATACAAGAGAGGCATTTGGTTTTTTCCGAATATATATTACAAAATCGATAACCTTGTCCAGTAAATGTTTGTAAACACTAGAAAGCATAAATACTGTGTTGTATATCTAGTCGTTGCAAAAAAGAAAAAAAAAATGAACAAAGGATTTGAACAAAGAATTTTTTTAAAAATACACACAAAAAATAAGTATAAGAAATTTTATTACAACATTGGAGGGATTATTTGAAATTTAAACTTACGAAGTATTCCAAGTCAAAGCTAAATTAGAAAATTCTTTCTTCTATCTTAAATACTTGGGAACTTAATAAAGCTAGATTAAAAAAAAAAAGGAAATTAAAATTCATAACTAAAATAAATTTTTAGGATAATTAATACTGTATTTTCCATTTTAAATATATTATATAATTTTGTAAACATGTTCTTTGTATTAGATAAAATAATTACATTTATTACATACTATTATCATACTGATTACAACTTTCTTCAAACATTTATTATCATAATTGAATTTAATTTAATTTAAATTATCTTAAATAGAAGTGTAAATAAAAATTTCAATGCAAGTATAATTAGTTTACAATATTTAGAAAAGTAAATATTAAATTAAGAAAATTCTCTTAATTTCAGTGTAGTTATTAGTTTAGTAGTGTTGGTGTATTATTTTGTGTATGTGATATTGCGATAATAAATTAAAGCACAGAATTTAATTAAATTAGTTCAAGGCTTATATACCATCCCACCAACCGTACTTTATAATTAGTTTTCTAGCGAACTATTAGAAAACTCATAATAATATTGTGTGATCATTGTTTTTATAAATATATTGTTTTTTGTCAAATTCTTAAAACTTTTCTTTTTACCTCCTTTTGAATAAAGTTACTTTATTTTTTTTCCATTCTATCCATTTTGTTTTCTCTAAAAAATCTATTGTATATTACTGATTATGTTTATACTTATCGGTATGTTAACCATTTCATTTTTAATTGGAATTTTACAAACGGAATATGGATGTTTTTAAACAAACTAATTAACCTAGTTTAAAGTTTTGATTCTATCTTTTAATATCATCTTTCGTTTATGTTTTCTATGGCCAAGAAAATACTATCGTAACTTGAAACTTTGATTTTACCTTTATTATTATTAAACACTGATTAGAAAATTATTCATAATTGTATTAGTCGCACAATGGATTTAGAAATGTTTTGAGAAAAGTATTTAACTATATTGTTAATATATTATTATTATTTATTTCTAAATGATGATGATACCTAGGTTTACTTTGGAGGAATTAAGTAACGAAGTCAAATCGCTCCGAAACAAGAAGGCCCCCGGACCAGACGGTATTCCCGCGGAAGTGCTTAAGTTAAATGTACGGCTCTGCCCGGAGATGTTCCTTAACATGTACAACCGCTGCCTCGAAGATGGGGTTTTTCCCGATGTTTGGAAGATACAGCGGTTAGTATTGATAAGTAAAGGAAAAGGAGACGTGAACTCTGCATCAGCTTATAGACCACTCTGTATGTTAGACACTGCAGGTAAGCTGCTTGAACGACTGCTTAAAGTACGGCTAACAGAGGCCATTCAGGCAGCAGGTGATTTAGCAGAACGCCAATACGGTTTTAGGCGAGGTAGGTCTACCCTAGGAGCAATCGGGGAGGTAGTGAAAGCTGCTAATACAGCCCAACAAGGTAATCACTTCTCTAGGAAGATTGTGTTGCTGGCAACTTTGGATGTCCGAAATGCCTTTAATTCAGCTAGGTGGGAGGACATGTTGACAGCTCTAGAGAGGGACTTTCGCATTCCTCATTACCTGCTACGTATGATGGAGAGCTATTTGCATAATAGGAAACTGAGATATGATACCACAGAAGGACCTCGGCAGGAAGGGATTACGGGTGGTGCCGCTCAGGGATCAATCTTGGGCCCAGACCTATGGAATGTCGTATATAATGGAATACTATGTATGGAAATGGCACCAGGTACTTTCCTGGTTGGCTACGCGGACGACATTGCTGCTGTTATCGTGGCAAGGGACATAGAAGATGCTCAACTTAGGCTGAACCAAGTCATGCGGCGCGCTCACTGCTGGCTTGAGGACCACGGGTTGGAGCTGGCCAAGGAGAAAACCGAGATTCTTCTGATAACCAGGAGACATATCTCTACCAACGTGCACTTTCAGGTGGGCAATCTATCTATGGACACGAAGAGTGATGTGAAGTATCTTGGGGTGCGCCTGGATACTAAGCTGACGTTTGGAGCACAATTAAAACATGCCGCGACGAAGGCCGCTAAGGTAACTTCGGCATTAAGTAAATTAATGGCGAACTCAGGGGGACCTACCGCGAGCAGGCGTCGTCTTTTAATGTCCTCGGCTAATGAAATCTTATTGTATGGCTGTGAGATCTGGGCCGACGCACTTCACAAAGAGAAGTACCGCAAGCGGCTTGCCGCAGTACAAAAAAGATGTGCACTTAGGATCGCCAGCACGTACAGGACAGTCTCCGATGCAGCAGTTCTGGTGGTGGCTGGTGTAGCGCCCATAGATTTGCAAGCACAGGCCAGGAGAATGGCATATCTTCTAAAGGACTCTTTAGGTAAGCTTGTGGCAAAGGCAAAGGCGAGCGAGCATCTAGGGCAGGTTTGGCGAGAGCGATGGAGAGAGGATAGTAGAGGTCGTTGGACAGCCCGCCTCATTGAAGACCCGGCTGCCTGGGCCGAAAGATGCCATAGGGAAGTAGATTATTACCTGACCCAACTTCTTACCGGCCATGGATACTTCGCCTCATATCTGTATAGAATGGACAAGAGGTCAACACCGGCCGGCATTTTCGGGGACTCGAATAATGATGATGTATATCACACTTTTTTCGAGTGCGCGAGATGGGAAAATGATAGGAGGAACATACAGAAGAGGGTCGGCCTACTTTCACCGGACAGCATTGTAGATAAAATGATGGCTACCGAGAGATCGTGGGAAGAAATTTCCTACTACGTTAGACATGTGCTGTTAGCTAAGAAGCGAGAGCTGGACCGCCGCTGAGGCGGACTAGGGAATTGTGTATTCACAGGGTGTGCATATATACGAGGCACCACTCCGAAGTAATGCTAATGGCGGTTCCGGGGTGGACTTATGCCTGTGAAGGAGGGGGTTTTTAGTGGGTGAAAGTCCCACTATGGAGTGGTGTATGAAAGTCAGTTGATATGGAATATCGTCCTGATGAGCACTAGCCTTTCCCCCTTTTTAAAAAAAAACAAACAATTATTATTATTATTATTATTATTATTATTATTATTATTATTATTATTATTATAATGACTGTTAGTTTAGTGATCAATTGTAATTATACTACTGTTAAAGATGGTGAATATTTTTTATTTAATTGAATCTCACAGTCTAATTGACCAAGGTTTTTCGTTTATGTATATATGTATATTTTGTAATGATCTCATTAAGTAAATAAATGATTATTATTATAGTGATAAGGTTTTTTTGTTAGTAAAGAAGAACCGGGACTTGCACTTCATCACTATTTGGTATTAAGTGATTAATAAATGTAGTTCGGTGAGTAATAATGGCCGCATACTAATTTATGCAAACGAGGCCTGTCCTATACAGTATCCGTTCACACGTTCACTGTAATCTGCATGTAACTGTATATCCTATATCGGCTTTTCTATACCATCGTTTAGTATTCAATGGTATGTACATAATCTTCAATTGATCTGCTTCAATAAATGGGGCTGGTAATACATCAGTCAAACTTTAAAATACTGTCAATATTATTTACAAAATCATCTGTATTTTTCAACTGCTTTGATAAAACAGAAAAGTAAATAAACATTAAAAAAAAAAAAATTCGTCGAAAACTGAAAAAAAATGTTCAACTTTACTGAAAAAGTGAAAAAAATCATTTAGTAAAGTGGTAAAGTAAACCCACTTCCGGTTATCCGTTTTTTTTCAAACTCGGAATTTCAACAACATATTCAATTGTAATTAACATTATTTAGATTACAGAATTGTCTAATAAAGTGAAATAGCACTTTAGATGAAAACCTAACCCCACACCTCTTTCGCATATATTTCTTCAGGCTGTGAGGCTCCTATATAACCCAAAACATGATGCTCTCAACTCCCGCGTTTGACGACGGCGCCCACACAATTTGGCTGAAGCGCTACTCCAACCTGTTCTTCTTATATAGAATCCAGATAACCCTTTTATAACAAGGTAGAAAAGGTTCCTAGAAAAGGGGGCCTATGATAGAATTGTGTAATAAACTGAAATAGCACTATAGAGAAAAACCTAACTCCATTCCTCCCCAAAAAGTGCCCTTAAATGAATTTTCCCAGAGAAATGTTTTAAGTAAACGTTGTAGCACTTTGGTACTTGAAGTTGATATAGTAGATAAGAAAATCGTTTGAACCATTTTTGTGAAAAATCGCAAAAAAAGTAAATAAACCATTCAGTAAAGTGATACTTCCGGTTGGGGAATTTTGACAGATAAACTACTGTCGAATTCCATGGTGATACCCAAACGGGAATATCAACTTTAAACTTCCTGTTTCATTTTTCATTTTTGAACTACGCTGTTCACATACATACACATCTTCTAAAAACCACTTTTTAGGACTCAGGGAACCTCAAAACGCTTATTTCTGGTATAAACACGATATCCAAAAATTTGACACAATTACAATACTTCCTCCTTACATAGGAGTAAGTGAAAGTAAAAAACGATTCTTTTACCCTAGTCGGCGACATACTATTTTGACTTTAATGGATTTTTACATTTATCAGGATTTTTTTTTTTTTAAACAACTAGTTATAATTATCTACGGCTATGCGCCTAACAGTCGATTTGTTTCAACGATTAAAGGATCTATAAATATTAGAATTTTTTTTTACTTTAATGATAAATTTACCAGCAATTAAAAATAAGGTCAGTGGAACGTGTTTATAATAATAAATATATTCCATTTGAAACTCTCGCAAAATTCTTATCTATAATTTACATTCTTACTGTGAAATGTTTCAGTGGATTCATGTGTAAATTGCTAGCTAGCTACATAAAATATAAATTCCTGCTTTTCAATTCTAACATCAAAGCCCATGGACTCATACTCTAATGCGCTAAGCGTAACGTCATACACTTGAGTATGGAGTTCCTACTATTTTTTTTTAAAAAAAAAACGTTAGTTTCTTCTCATATTAATTTGTCCCCAATTTTAGTAAACTCTATAAATTGAAATTTAAAGATTAATTTAAATTACCTTATTTAAGACAATTAGGTATTTGAATTGTGACCACGTCAATGGTTTTTTTATAAACCGCCTGAAAGATTATGTAACTTATATTTAAACATTTTTTAAACATACGTATCCACTGAAGACATATTTTCTAATTTTGTTTTTTCAAACATTTTTTTTTTCATAAAAGTTTACAAAGGCTTAAATAATATCAGAGATATTTTCTGTGATAGCCTGCTTTTTTTTTGTTGTCATCGACCAATTTCGGGCGTTCGCACATCGTCAAGATGCGTTTGTCAAACAGTGTGATAATGTGATGTGATGGCAAGAAGAAAGAAAATATAATTTTTAAATAATAAATAAATCTAAAAATTATAACTAGTGGTTCCAGCCAGCCGCTATCTGCAGGTCAAGAACCGCGGCAAAACCCTTTCAAACAGTGTCAATACACAGTCTAAAGAACCGCCGGCAAAACCCTTTCATACAAGGGTCAATGTGCACCTGGCCTGTATTTCCTTCGTACAAGGGTCAATATACACTCAAGAGGCCACCTGGCCACCATCTGTTAACAAGCATCGCCACCCCGGCCAAAAACAGCCTTTGTTAACTACCGAGGTCAATATACTACGAGAGATGTCTTAGTGTGGCACGTACTTACACATCAGCCGATGTGTGAGTGATGCAAATATAAACGTCGCCCACTGGAGGAGGGGATCAGTATACGTCAGTTTCACACAACGAGATCAGTCATCGTTCAAGTCAGTTAAGTTTTACACATCGCGAGCGCGTCCCTATTGAAGGTTTTAAACATTACTCCTTTAATATTTATTAATCATTTCATAATTCTTATATTCATTTACAATTGTGCATCTTAGTTTATTTTATCTATTTCAAAACACTTTAAATTATTTGTTAAAATATAGTTTATTTTCATAAATCAGTAGTTCGTATTTCGAATATAACTCTCTAAAACTCTCTACTAACAATCGCTTACTCCTCACTTCAACTCCCGATACCAAGACATCTGATTCCAATACAATAACATAGACTTGCATAGAGCAAATTTATTTTAACACTTATCTGGTCTTTAAATGTTTTTTTTGTTAGGGCCTAACTAGGTTATGAGGGGGAGCGGGAGGGGAATGATACCTAGTGGGAAAAAACACATGTTTGGGTCTTTAAAGAAGCACATTTTTCTTTGAAACGGATACATCCAACACGTGGGGTTCTATATCTTAAACTACGTTGTTTGGGGGAGATTTACTTTATAATTAATTATCCATACTATCTCACCATTATATTTATTTATTTATAACAGCGCAAAATAACACTGTGTCAGCCGTGGGCTGCTGTGAAATAGTGACTGACAAGAAATGATAAAATACGTATTGAATGATCGTAAGATAGTAGGTATAGATAAATAAATTATATTTTCAAATAACATTTTATTTTCTCGACTTGCATATGTGTACATATGTGGATAATGTATGCAAGTCAGAAAATAAAATGTTAATGCGGAATGTACGTTACATTAAGCTTGGTTAATATACATAATTTTTTGATTGATATATTTATCAAGGTGAAATGCGAAATATCTTAGTGTTATCAAACAATCTGCTTATTTAGATTGATTATTTATTTGTTGTGGTGTTGGCACGAAAAATGTCTCTGATAATTATTTATTTGTTTATTTTGTTTTGATTATTTTGTTTAACAAAATATTATTTATTTATCTATACTATTTTACGATCATTCAACTCGTATTTTATCATTTCTTGGCAGTAACTATTTCACAGCAGCCCACGGCTGACGCAGTGTTATTTCGCGCTGTTATAAATAAGTAAATGTAATAGTAAGATTATATGGATAATTAATTATAAATTAAATCTCCCTCAAACAACGTAGTTTAAGATATAGACCCCCACGTGTTGGATGTTTCCGTTTTAAGGAAAAATATGCCTCTTTAAAGATCCAAACATGTGTTTTTCCCACTCAGGTACTATCCCTAATAAAAAACATTTAAACACCAGTCAGTGTATAAACTAAATTATCTCTTGCACAGAGCTAATTTGCACAATCTAAGTTATCAAATTGTTTGACAAAAGGATTCTGATGATGGGCGAACGCCAAGCAGGCTATCACGAAAAATATCTCTGATGCTTTCCAGCTCTGCGGAACCGACCACAACAAATATGGATCCAGTGAGGCTTAAATACTACTTTTTTTTTTTAGTAATTCCCTATTTCAGTTAAATTATTCAATAACTTAAAATAATCATGGCTTTAAATGGAATTATTATTAAAAATGTTATTTGATTAGCTAGTCTGGCTGGCCTGTAAAAGTGTTTTTGAGAAAGAAGGAGTTGTTTAAAGACAGTTGATTGCTTATTATAAGCAGATGTGATAGGTATATCACATATGATATAATCTATACTTAACATTCAATTCGCAAGATAATACTAGTGTCATTGCTTTTCCGCCAGATCAGACAGAAGTCTGGGGACAAGCACCGCCCAAGCTTCTACCACCTTAGGAGTTCCTACTCAAGAAGACTCCAATGTTGGCAGACAAAATTCCATTAAGGGAATTAGCTCATATCCTTGTCAGGTATGACGAGCCGTCCAGCAATGCCACTGGTCATTCTCTCATTTTCCCTCTTATAATTCTCTTTATTATTAATTATATAAAGACATTTGTAATACTAATTAAAGACGTTAATTAATACTAATTTATTAATATACAAAGTAATAAATTTGTGAATATTAATTATAGTGCTGTAAATTAAATCTCTAATTTATTAATTATCTCCCATCAAAATCACACTACTCAGTTGCTTGATATAGTCGTTTGAGAGTTGTGTTGAGATTGTAGTGGAATCGTTTATTGTGATTTCTGAGGTATGTAGTAGATGTCTTGAAGAGGGCGGAAGTTAGTTTAGAGATTTTTGGAAGTTAGAGCTCGAATTACTACACTGAATTTATAAAAATAGACTATATTTTTACAGTAATTTAAATGTGAGAAATGGTAACTATTAACATGAAATACTAGATAATTTAAAGTTAAAATAACAAATAATTTAAGATGATTAAAATAAATAAACTAAGATGCACAATTATGAAAATAAGTATAAGTAAAACCTGTATAGGGACGCGGAACTGCTGCTCGTATAACGATGTACTCGTATATAATAATCCCCTCTTCCAGTGGGGCGAAGTTTATATTAGTGTTACTCACACACTGTCAGATGTGTAAGCAACACTCACACCAAGACATCTGTCCTAGTGTGCGACCTTGTGCGACCTTGGTTAGTTCGGTGACCAGTGATTTAGGTCAGTGGCCAGCTTTATCGGTGCTTGCTTTGATGTAAAGCATTGACCCTTGGTTTTGTTTGTTTGACTGCGGCCTTGTCTTGAAGACAGCGGCCGGCTAGGCCACTAGTTACAAATTATCTTTTATTCCTGCCATCCTTTGTGAGGATAGCAGCTGGCTGGAACCACTTTGACTTGCTATGACTTTGATGTGTCATTACAAGATTCTTCGTTAATATTAAGCTCTTGAATGATTGTCCCTGAACTGGCTATTTCTTGCTTTCTTGTTTAGACTTCTTTGATTGATAATTTAGATTCTTCAGATGTATAATTGTAGCCTCACATGAACTCGTTGGAAGAACGTAGTGCTGATGTGACTGGTATCGGTAACATGAAGTCACCAGCGCTTGTTGCGGCGAATTTCCTCAATAGAAGTCTTACATCATAGATAAGCATTACTATTAGTTGCTAGTGTTGGAAATACGTATATAAAAATAAAAATAAAATACATAGAAATAAAATTAAAATATAGACATAATTATATTTAATTAATATTTGTATTAAAAGTAACAAACCAAAAACATACATTTGCTATAATATAACTAGCTACAAACTTAGTAACCCTGATGGAAGGTTACAAAGAAAGGTTAATGAATGAGGGATAGAATTACAATGAAGTAAAGGGAATGTTCTACCACAAAAGGGTTTTCTCCTTGTCAACTACTTTAATGGACACTCACGTTTTAAAGTCACACGTTTAATTTAATCAAATAGACTGTTTGTTAGTTCTATGACAAAATGAATCCATTAATAAAACAAGAGTCTACTACTTCTTTATTATATTAATAGTTGCTTTTTCAATAAATAACTTTATAGTTTTTAAGTCGTTAATTAATTATACGTTAATTATAGTATTAAACAAGCAATTATCTTCTTTTCATTGATTTCATTGTTGTTTTCTCAACCCATCATATTAATTAAAGTGGACAATTTTTCTCAATGTACACCTCAGTTAGTACCATTGTTTGTTCAATTTTCCTTTGAGAATCTTAGCATCTGAAACTTTAATAAGTTTGCTAAAACTTGTATTCAGAGGCCAAATTTCGAAAGCATTGGTAGAACTACAACTCAGTTATTGGCAAAATAAATTGTTTGGAACTAAGGGAATTTTGACTTTTTAAAGGAATGTTTTATATATTCCCTAAATGTGCACTGATTTAATTTTGGAAATGATGTTGCTTAGATTTTAATAAAAATGAATTGTTAATATAGACAAGCAGTTCGTTGGAAGTTAGCCACCGATTAGCATTGTCAAGGATAGTCGATAGATTCCGTCTGACGATCGCAAAACATTATAAGGCATATAGCTTGTCCTTTACATTGACGTTGACTCAATCGGCTATAGGTAACTAGCGACTGATCCCATTCAATTGAGATATTTTCGACTTAGTCTTTCCATAAGGGAAAGTTGTCTAGCTTGTTACACCCCACGAGTATGAGGTGCCAGAAATGCCACTAGCTCAGTGAAGAAGGGCCAAGGGGAGGGGTAATTAAGGGCGCCACGCTATTGTTCAAAAAGGAAAGTGAAATAAAATAAAATGTCACATAAATACCTAAAATAAAATCGGCTGAAGGAATTAGCGGTTAATCACATAACAAAACGGACGAACCGAATTATGACTGGGAAGGAAAAAAAATTAACGCAGAACTAACAATTGTATTGGGGGAGGGCGAACAATAGCGAAAAACCCTCCAAACAAAAGGGCAGAAATAATAGAGTGGTAATATTTAATGTGATGTAAAAAAAAAATTAAATAAATAAAAAAAATAAAGTACGGATAAATTAATTTAGATAAATAGCATTCGAAGAAATTTTAGATAACCCAGGAGAAGGAAAATAAAAAGGAAAAAAAAAATGGAAAAGGTAAAAAGGAAGGAAAAAAAATTATAATAATAGAAGCGGGCACTACTGGGATTGAACTAGGAATCTCCGAATGCACACAGTGGCGCTCTAACCAACTCGGCCACTGGCCACTTATCGTTAATGTATATGATTTCTTATTAAGTCTTTTTCTGGCAGTAGGTTTCAAGCTTCTCTCTTTTGAGAAAATCTAATTTTCAACTTTAGGAGTAACCCAAATTCAATACACCAACATTTAACACATTTATTTACACCATTACAACTTAATTACAATACATATAAAGCCTAAAACTAACTAGTTTACACACAAAAAAAAGAATACAAAAAAAATATTTCTCTGGGTACTACTACATATGTGATGTGCACATGCCTAATGATAATCTTAATTATAATGGTACCTTTACAAACTAAATTAGTCCCTTTTGAAAAAATAAAAAAAAATATGAAAAATGAAAAGAACGATACAAAAAAAAAAATTCAAAAACAAATTAAAACTAATCACACCTTAACCTATCTTCTCTCCAGTCCCCCTATGAATTAATGTAATTACTACTTAAATGTTTGCAATTGAATAACACTGATTATATTGGACGTTATTGAGTGTTTCTTTTTTTTGAACCCAACCCAGGCCTGGGGTTAATACACACAAATGAAGGTGAAGGCTTACTTTCTTTGTTGGTCGTTTAAAATGTAACGCCTGTCGTCTTCGGCTTCCACAATTTCACTTTTTCTTATCCCCTTGCGGGTATTCTTCCACTTCCTGCGTGGATGATAGTTCGCTTGTGAAACGATCAGATCCCACAATGTGGTCGGATCCGCCGAGTAAACAGAACCTGCTCTCCGTTACCTCTCTCTTCTCTTTACTCTCGCCAGTGCCTGCAGTGTTCTTTCTCTTCTTTCTTCTTTCTTGCTAATTTCTAATTATTGTTATTCCTAAGATTATAATCTCTTTTATTTATTTATTTATTTATTTATTTTGGTGCATTAAATTTATTTCCCCTTTTTTTTTTTCCTGGGGTGCCCCCTAATAAAACTATTTCCCCTGGAACCTACTGCCACTCCTCTCAATCTACTAACAGAATTTACCACTATAGAAAAATTAAAAAAAAGAAACCTGGTGGTACTATTATTTTCTTCTAACCACATAACCATCATAACATACTCCCCTCCTTCCTAAAAATAAGGAATAACGAAGGATAATATATCCTCCAGCTCACCGAAGGACTGCTCTATCGCTGCCTACTCATTGGTTTAGTGAGGGGGGAGGAATACGGAAGGGCTAGGATTCCTCTGCTATTGGGTGCTCCTTAAGGTCCTTTACACTCCACACTCCTGCAAAAGCTCCCGTCAGTGGATCTTCCAGTTCATACGCAGCTGCTGAAATCTTTCTCCTTACTCGCCGCTGAACAAACTTTGGAGCCAACTTCCCTGTAAAATAAGCTGAAGCATCCGATTGTGGATGTGTTCTACACCATACCACCTGTCCTTCTGAATATTCTATCGGTCTTCTTCTTAAGTTATAGGCGCGTTGTCCCTTCTCATACGCGCGGTTAAGACGATCTTGAACCTCCTTGTACAGTATCGGCATCGTCTTGAGCTTTTCGATATGGTGGAGACGGCTCACGCTTATCTCTCCACTGCTCCCATTTAGATGATCCTTATCGTAGTCCCATGCTGTCCTGGGTAACTCTCTGCCATGATTTAGGTATGCGGGGGTGTATCCCGTGGCCTCATGTACTGCGGTCTTTAGGGCAAATTCTAATTTTGGCAGGTGGTTATCCCACTTGCGGTGGTTGTCGCGCACGTAGGAGGACATCATGGTTTTCAGTACCCTGTTTACCCGTTCTGTGGGGTTGGCTTGCGGGTGATATAGACTGGTGAACCACGTCCTAGTCCCATATTCTTGCATTTTGGTCTGGAACTCTCGGCCTTTAAACTGTCCGCCGTTATCGCAGATGACCAGCTGAGGGACACCAAACTTCAGAAAAACCTGCTCCTCTAACAGCGTTGCAACCTTCTTGGAGGTAGCGGTTCTCATAGGCAGAAGCACAGCGTATTTGCTGAAGTAATCACATACCACCAATAGTGATCGGTTTAGCTTCGTTGACAAGGGAAAGGGGCCCATTATATCGGCCGTAATTACTTGCCATGGGAGTTCGGTGATTCTTTGTGCTCCCATCATCCCTGCTGGTCCTTGTTGGGACGGTTTCATCGCGAGGCAGGTCGGGCATCTTGCTACGTACCTTGCCACATCGGCTGCCATCCCAGGCCAGTAGTAGCTGTCCTTCAATCGCTGAAGTGTCTTAAAGGATCCCAGGTGACCTGAAATAGAACTGTCGTGGTAGTCGAATAGCAGTGTCTTCCTTTCGCTTTTCGGTACTACTAGTTTCCAGGGTCGTTCTTCCCCCAAAATCTTCTTAGGATCGACTACCCTCTTGTATAGTTTTGGCCCCTCCACTTTCCAGAGAGGATACTCCTCCGGTCGCCTACTGACCTTGACACACATGTTACGGTACCAGAAATCTGTAGGACTGGTGCAATCTACTGTTGATATCGCGGCATCTTCTTCCATTCTTGACAGTGCGTCAGCTGCTTGGTTTAATTTTCCAGGACGATGGCGAATTTGGAAGGCGTACTGCTGTAATTTTACTGCCCATCTGGCCAATCTGCCTTGCGGATCTTTTAGGTTATTGAGCCATTTCAATGCCATATGATCAGTCACAACCGTGAACTCCATCCCCTCCAAATAGGGCCGAAACTTCTCAATTGCCCAGAGTACCGCTAGGCATTCTTGTTCTGTCGTCGAAAATTTCTTTTCGGCAGCGGTTAATCCTCTGCTAGCATAGGCTATCGCTTTTTCTCCTTCTGGGTATTCTTGGCATAAAATTGCTCCTAATCCGCAAGTTGATGCATCTGTCTGTAAGATGAATGGTCGTCCGAAGTCTGGACATGTTAAGATCGGCGCAGAGATAAGCTTATCTTTTATGGCGACGAATGCTGCTTCCTGTTCTTCGTCCCACCGCCATTTCTTTCCTTTCCTTAGCAAGGATGTTAAGGGTGCAATTACCGTTGAGAAATCAGGAACAAACCTTCGGTACCATGATGCTAATCCAATGAATCGTCTTACCTGCCTAATCGTTTTTGGTGCCGGAAAGTTCATAATGGCTGAAACCTTGTCCGGATCCACTTGCAAACCCTCCTTATTCACAACATACCCTAGGTACTTCAGTTGAGGCCTACAAAAGCAGCTTTTATCCCAGTTTATACTTAGGTTGGCCTGCGTCAGACGTCTAAACACCTCCTCGAGAACTTCTACGTGCTTCTCAAAATCTTTAGTCACAATGACAATGTCATCGAGATAAACGAAGACGTGAGGCTCTAAGTCTGCTGCTAAAACTTGGTCGACTAGTCTTTGCCAGGTGGCTGGAGCGTTATGTAGCCCAAACGGCATCCTGGTAAACTCAAACAGACCCCGGCCTGGTACTGTAAAAGCTGTCTTTTCACGGCTACTTTCTTCCATCGGGACTTGCCAATACGCCGACTTAATATCTACTGACGACAGGTAGTGACCATCTCTTAAACGATCGAGAATCTGTGAGACGAATGGGAGAGGATAGGCGTCCCTCTTGGTCACCGCATTTAACTGCCTGTAGTCTACGCAGAATCGATGAGATCCATCTGCCTTTTTTACAAGGACAACCGGTGACGACCAAGGGCTTTTAGACGGAACTACTATCCCTTGCTCCAGCATGTCGTCCAACTCCTTATTTAAGATTTCCTGGATATGTGGAGAAACAGGATAGTACAACTGTTCGATCGGACGGTGGTCTGTCTCTATGATATGCTTTACTCTGCTAGTATATCCCAATTTTGCTGGACGGATTCCCTTCCACTTGGCGATCACTTCTTCTAGGATGGATCTTTGCCAGTCCTCCAAAGATTCCTGGTCGATTAATGCCGGGCCTGACTCTAAGGCCATGATTGAATCGTTGAAGGTCCAAGTCCTCCTCTCCACGTCAGGCACAATACTCATTTTGGTCCATTTCGACTCCTAGGATTAGAGGATATTTTAAGTTAGGCACCACTAGAAAATCAATGGTCCTTATCTTTTCGCATAATTCCACTGGTAGTGATATTGACCCTGACGCTGCTATCCTGTACCCATCTGCGACAGAAATTGTTGCAGGATTAGCACCGTCCAGATGCATGCCAAGTTTGGAAAATCTAGCCCAGGTGCTGGTATCCAATAGAGATCTCGTGGCTCCGGAATCGAGAAGACCTATGGATTCGAGTCCCAGAATCTTTACCTTAAGGTATGGGCGGCTATCATTGCTGTAACAGTGACATAGAGGAATGCAGCAAAGTGGCTGAAGGAAGGCTTCTCTAACCGTTGCAAGCCACGCCTGCCAGTCTGGATGGTCTCGGTTGGACTTAGGGGTTGAATACGTGCTGCGTCCTAAGCTCGTCCCCCGGCTGCATTTCCCTGATCTTGATTGCATGAACATTCCTGGTTCACCACTCCCTTTCGGCCACAACGTTCACAAAAGTGCCTCTTGGTAGCCTTGCACCACCGATGAGTATGACCTGCTTACTCGCAGTTCCAGCAAACAATCTGTCTCTGGGGTCGTTTGGGTTTCGCACCTTGCGTCTTTTTATCAGCCGCCCTATTAATGGGAGGAGGAACTACGCTTTGTACTTCCGCTAAGTTGACTGTAGCATTCAACTTCCGATTGGCAGGCGAATACGCCAAGTCGGGCTCCAACACGGCTTTATTTGGAGGTGGTGGCCGATGAGTCTGAATACGCCAGCGAGTCAGCTCAATCTGTCGCCCCTTCTCAACCAGATCCGCCAAACGAGATATTTCTGTAATCCTAGTCTGTCGAGATAATAAGGATGAAGATTACGCCTAACAACCTGAAGCATTTCTGCCTCTTCAGGCACCGATGGAAGCCTGTGGAAGTAATTCCGCATCACACTTACATAAATCCCTATAGGCTCATCTTCTCCCTGTGTCCTACAGCGTATCTCGTCCCATAACCGCTCTGTATAGTCTTGGGGTTCGAATTCAGCCTTCATTTCGTGCACCAATTGCTCCCAAGTTTCAGTTTCTCGCCTAATTGCCTTATACCAAATCAACGCCCTGCCTGAAAATAGGTCATACGCTGACGCGTAGAGGTCAGCATCGCTGGTATTTCGTGCGGCCTTCATTTCTTCTATGGCTTCCAAAAATGCATGAATGCTTAGTCCTTGTCCGTCTCCCGAGAATTTAATCCCCCACTCTTTCAGTGGGATTTGTTTCCTTCTCACAGTTTCAGTCACCGGCGGAGGCGGAGGATCTATCGGCACAGCGGAATGTGCATCGATGTGCACTGGCTGGCTTTGACATTGCTGGTTGAAAGTTTTTAAGCAATCCACCGTCTCTTACAGATATCCCATACGTAAGTTTTGCTGTTGTGGGTCTTCTATTGGAGCTAGAGTGAGTTTTGACAATAGTTCCGCGATTGTTCCTTCTAACTGCCGCGCTATGGGGCTATCGCGACTTCCTCTGAAGTGGGTTACCTGTAACTTCACCGCCTCTAATATAGCTAGTTCTTGGGCAAACGGTTGTGCAGTCCGCTCTTGCTTGTCCCGTTGTCCTGAAACATCTTCTTTGCCTTGAGGGTACTTCTCCTCAAAACGTGCCCAAAGCTGTGCGCATTCATCCGCCAGCTCATCTCTTTTCTTCCAAGACTCACTACCGGTGTCCAATAGTTTGAGACGATTGACACGATTTGTGACATGTTGGAGGCCGGTGTCAATTTTTTTTAATTCGCCTGACGTTGGCGAATCACCTAGTGCAGCTAATCTCGTCTTCAGGGTAAGTAATTTTTCTCGGCAAACCACTAACTCGCTCAGTGCAGACGTAACTACGGCTGGGAAGACCGCCTTACCCTCTCTTTCCAATCTGAGTAGGGGCCTTAGCTTCTTCCTCAACTCATCCACAGAAGCATCCTCAGAAATTCGCCTAACTCTGGCTTCATATTGCAACTCATCCTTACTGAGTCGATCTACATCCATTGTAATTATCCTGAAGAACCTAGAAAGCGAGAAATATTCGGAAAAGATAAGGGTAGGGGAGTAATAGAATAATGAGCAGAGATAAAAAAGACTGAAAGGGAACGTGAACAGGAAGGAGGAAAAAATTATGTAACCCAAGAGTAGTATATATATTATTTTCCCTTATTGGTATTCCGTTTTCCAAAACAAACAATTTATCAATCTCTATCAGACAACCCTCGAGTCCCTGTTCGGGCGCCAAAACTGTTACACCCCACGAGTATGAGGTGCCAGAAATGCCACTAGCTCAGTGAAGAAGGGCCAAGGGGAGGGGTAATTAAGGGCGCCACGCTATTGTTCAAAAAGGAAAGTGAAATAAAATAAAATGTCACATAAATACCTAAAATAAAATCGGCTGAAGGAATTAGCGGTTAATCACATAACAAAACGGACGAACCGAATTATGGCTGGGAAGGAAAAAAAAGAAGAAAAGGAAAAAAAAAAAAAAATTAAAATAAATTAACGCAGAACTAACAATTATATTGGGAGAGGGCGAACAACAGTGAAAAACCCTCCAAAAAAAAGGCAGAAATAATAGAGTGGTAATATTTAATGTGATGTACAAAAACAAAAAAAAATTAAATAAATAAATTTAAAAAAAATAAATAAAGTGCGGATAAATTAATTTAGATCAGTAGCATTCAAATAAATATTAGATAACCCAGGAGAAGGAAAATAAAAAGAAAAAAAATGGAAAAGATAAAAAGGAAGGAAAAAAAAAATTATAATAATAGAAGCGGGGCAACTACTACTGGGATTGAACTAGCAATCTCCGAATGCACACAGTAGCGCTCTAATCAACTCGGCCACTGGCCACTTATCGTTAATGTATATGATTTCTTATTAAGTCTTTTCCTGGCAGTAGGTTTCAAGCTTCTCTCTTTTGAGAAAATCTAATTTTCAACTTTAGGAGTAACCCAAATTCAATACACCAACATTTAACACATTTATTTACACCATTACCACTTAATTACAATACATATAAAGCCTAAAACTAACTAGTTTACACAAAAAAAAGGAATACAAAAAAAAAATATTTCTCTGGGTACTACTACATATATGATGTGCACTTGCCTAATGATAATCTTAATTATAATGGTACCTTTACAACCTAAATTAGTCCCTTTTGGAAAAAAATAAAAAAAAGTATGAAAAATGAAAAGAACGATACAGAAAAAAAATCAAAAACAAATTAAAACTAATCACACCTTAACCTATCTTCTATCCAGTCCCCCTATGAATTATGGTAAGTAATACCTAAATGTTTGCAATTGAATAACACTGATTATATTGGACGTTATTGAGTGTTTCTTTTTTTTTTTTTTGAACCCAACCCAGGCCTGGGGTTAACACACACAAATGAAGGTGAAGGCTTACTTTCTTTGTTGGTCGTTTAAACTGTAACGCCTGTCGTCTTCGGCTTCCACAATTTCACTTTCTCTTATCCCCTTGCGGGTATTCTTCCACTTCCTGCGTGGATGATAGTTCGCTTGTGAAACGATCAGATCCCAGAATGTGGTCGGATCCGCCGAGTAAAAACAGAACCTGCTCTCCGTTACCTCTCTTTTCTCTTTACTCTCGCCAGTGCCTGCCGTGTTCTTTCTCTTCTCTCTTCTTTCTTCTTTCTTGCTAATTTCTAATTATTGTTATTCCTGAGATTATAATCTCTTTTATTTATTTATTTATTTATTTATTTATTTATTTTGGTGCATTATATTTATTTCCCCTTTTTTTTTTCCTGGGGTGCCCCCTAATAAAATTATTTCCCCTGAAACCTACTGCCACTCCTCTCAATCTACTAACAGAATCTACCACTATAGAAGAATTAAAAAAAGAAACCTGGTGGTACTATTATTTTCTTCTAACCACATAACCATCATAACATACTCACACAACTTTCTCTTACTCCTGCTCTCAAAATTATGATTGACAAATTTTATAGTTTGCGTACCAAATTTAACGAAATTCGTCGAAAAATGAAAAAACTGTTCAGTAAAAGCGCACTTCCGGTTTACTAAATTTCTTAAAACTCGGTATCTACCGAGTCTATTTTGGCCGTCTATTTATTTCTAATTAATTTTGTTTGAATGATAGAATTGTATAATCAACTGTGATAGCATGTTAGAGAAAAACGTAACCCCACCCCTCCCCTAAAAGTGCCCTTAAATGAATTTTCCCAGAGAAATGTTTTGAATAAAAGTTTTAGATCTTTGCATGATTAGTTTATTTATATACGAAGTTTCAAAAAAAATCATCGGAGCCATTTTTGAGAAAATTGCGAAAAAGTAAAAAATCCAACTATTAAAGTGGTACTTCCGGTTCAGGAATTTTGACAGAAAACGTACTGTCAGATTCGATGGAGATACCTAAACGGAGTATCAAGTTTCAACTTTCTACGGTTTTTCGTTTTTGAGCTATGCTGTTCACGTACATACATACATACATACATACATACACACACACACACGCAGAGACCATTTGCTAAAAACCACTTTTTTAGACTCAGGGGACCTCAAAAACGGATATTTCCGTTGAAAACTCGATATCGAAAATTTGACACGATTACAATACTTCCTGTTACTAGGAGTAAGAGAAAGTAAAAAAAAGAAGATATTAGACGGGTTTTGTGGGTCTAACCTTACAGTTGGGTTCAAATTGAAACTGCGCAAGCTTTGTTGGTTGTGCCCACAATGTTCACTCATGAATGCAAGTATAACCGCTTTTTAAGGCCAGCCTAACTAAGCACTGCAAACATTGCAATTTAAAAAAAAAAAAAAAATTGTATTAATTGAAAAAAGTCCTGTTCCAGACCAGATTCTTTAATCATCTAAATAATATTACTCCAGATTTTTAATCTATGTCATGTATTTTATACATTAACTTTGTTTACAACGACATTTTTGTATTTTCATGATAGAATGTGTATCACAGATAATATTAGATTTACAATGAGTTGGCATGAGTATTTCTCATTCCACCGTGGCCTAAGAGAGAGGTCCACTGTGGATCCTCAGTGGATGTCTTCTTGCTTCGTTTTTTAAACAGGCCAAGCAAAGCTAAAAGTGGCATCGTCATGAAGCTCATGGCTTGGGAATTATTTACTACCAATTGAAGAAACCTTATCCTCATTAGGCCGAGGATAAAGAGAATTGAGAATTCACAAAAAATATATATCGGGGTTTCTTCCTCAGCCTTACAGAATCGGCGCATGTGCCTATTCAGCCTGCAATGCCCCGTTAATGGATCCACTATTATCCTTCAATGTACATCAAAAGTTTACATTATTGTAATTTTTATTTAAATACAGCTCTGCATGGGATCCCAAATCTTGGAACGAAGTATCGGCAAGTGGCGTTGTTATTTACTGATCAAATAAACGCTGCACCTAGGCTTACCAGGTGAAAAATGTAAAAATATATAATACAGATTTCAAAAATATATTATGTAGGAAAGAAATATAACACATTTTTTTGAAAACTTTATTAAATAAAAACCAACTTAAATCTTTCAAAATTTACTACTTTATAACAAAAATAAATGCACGCGCCATAAACGAGACTGCTATCAACCAATCAGCATTCACTACTTGTTCACTGATGATGCCAGATGAGTGCGCTAATACGTATTATTATTGCTATCATCGCAGTGATCGGATAAATATATCATTTTTAGACGTATATTTAGGGTCTAATATCATATATCAATAAGAACAAAATATATCAGGGTGATATTAAATATATTAGATCTGGCAACCCTACCTGCACCAACTTTTACAATTTACAATTTATACAATTGTTTTAGAAAATTTAATACAATTACTAACTATATCAAAACTTAATAAATGCATACAGATTGTACAGTTTGACATAATTGCAAAATAAATTACACCACAACAGAATCTGAACAGTTTTAGTATTGCTGTTGAAAGAAACCAACATTCCATCGTAAATATTCTTGTTTTATTGAATATAAGTTGGCAGATCATTTGCTCCTACTTACATTAAAGATCTTGGAATTGTCATGAATCCAAATCTAACCTTTCAAAATCATTTTGAAAATGTTTGTAAGAAAGCTTCTATGTTACTAGGTTTTATTTCTAGAACACTAGAGATTTTCATTTCATGATGTTTCTGTTATAGTCAATCACTCTTTTCAATTCCATTGTACGCCCCATTCTAGAATACAACTCTATTATCTTGCCTCCATATTATAAATGTTATTATCAACAGATTAGAGAACATTCAGAAAAGATTAATAAGGACGATTGGTGTTCGTTTAGGCTATGACTACAATAACATTCCTTACCGTGAAATTTATGTTAGATTTAAAATTTTTTCATTAGAAAACAGACGTTTAATTAATGACATATTATTTCTGTACAAACTTCTAAATAATTTTATAGACTGTCCATATCTTATAAATGAAATTTATTTCCACGTACCTTCTATTCAGACCACAGACACAATAATCTATTTTCAGTATACTTTGCACAAACCAATTATTTATATCATTCACCACTTTTAACAATTTTAAAACATGAAATCTCTTTAACATTGACTTGTTCAACAAATCAGCTAAAATGATTAGAAGAATAATTGGATTATCATGATTTTATTTTATTTTGTTTTGTTTCGATTCAATGTTTGTTCCTTCTGCTACCTGTGTAATATTTTTAAAGTATTTTTTTTGCATGTAGTACTTGTTTATAGTTTATAATCGATGTATGATGGTTGTTTTGGTTAATCGTATTTTTTGTATGCAATTACTTATGTTATATATCAGTGCTGTTTGTATAGCCATTTATAAAAGGGTTATGTTGCCCGTTAATGTAAATAAATAAAAATAAACTAGGGGCGCTAGTGTCTCCGTTACAAACTATCTAATTGGACTTCTTTTAAAAAATAGTTTCGGCGGTTATCATAACAAAACAGAGGTTATCAATGGATGGTTTTTCGTAATTTCTCAATTGTTACTCAATAGTTTTTATTATCATATATATGTATATATTTAGAGAGAGAGAGAGAGAGTGAATGACAGAGAGAGGTAAATCTATTGACAATTGTGTTCACTATCACAAGTGGCCACAGAAATGTGAACTAAAACTAGCCAAGCGTCTATTCGTTATCTCCTATTTCTGAAAAAAGAAGAAGTGCATCAACATTTTTGACCCTCGGTTCATGGAAACTGTTTATATATAAACAAATATAGAAATAAATTGTAGATAACTTCTTATATTCTCTTATTGTTTTGTGTATATGTATGTGTACATGTATGTGTTTGTATTTGAATAGCGTATTGTGAAAACCCCATGGGAACAGCGTCAAGATCTTTAAAGAAATGCCCTACAGTCCGATGCCGTATTACTGGTTGGCAGCCCTACCTACCCTACCTACCTAGCCTAACTTAAACAACAAAAACTCGAAGTTTAGGTTTTCTTACGTCCTGATATCACCAAGAAGGGATGCGGATGTGAAGGTCCGATAAAATCGAATGTGCGACTTATTAATGTTTTTTCCCTCCCAATTTTTCATGATTTGCTGAAAAATATGACCAATGATTTTCTTTAAACTTGATGTTATTACTATTTGCACATGAATAAACCTATAAAAATAGACCTCGACCAATTTTCCACTACTTCAAGATTATCTGCGGAGGAAGAATATATTAAGAAGAGCAAGAAGACTTGCTAAAAAATTGTGAAATAATCATTATTTGTTAAATACGTACGGTAATATGAACAAATTAAGTCCAAGCATTTAGGAAGGCCCATAAAATTCTCGCGGGTTATAGTTAATGGAAGTAGGAAAATGGCAAAGAATCTCCCAAAAAAGTTGGATTGTTGTATGATTAACGATATATGATGGTCATGATTAGATAAAATAGAAAAGTCATTATTAACAATATAGTTAAAAAAAAAATCAATGTAAAAACAGCACAGCATTTTTACCCAGACTTATAAGTACATAATTTAAGATTCAATTAATATGATTTATAAATTTTCTATTAAAGTGTAATATTTTGTATAATTCACTTATTGTACCATATAATACTTGTACAGGCTTTACTTGAAACATTTACTGTGTTAAAAGGTCATCAATTTAATGTAGTAAATTGATTGCCAAGTATTTATTTTATACAACTATGAAGTGGGACAAGGGCAATTAGAACAGATCATTCTATGAAGTGGTGAACTGTGTTAAAATTGTGCATCTACCATCAGGCTGTGTTTAGAGCGTTATCATTGGTTGCTGTCCAATCTGCATTACTCAGTAATTATGTCTTTGTACAAAACTATAAGCTACTAAGTAACTAACTATATGGAGGTGGAACAGCTCTCTTTAGTTGGAGCTGGCAACAAATATAGAGTCAACTCGCTCTGTGAGCTGACATATTGTCACTGAAAGCGGATGGTACAATTGAATGAATTAATATGCCGCCGGATGCTGTAAACAGTTCATCTGTATTCACTGACATTATAAAATCTAAACAAAGAAAATCTGACGTGTAACACTCACATGACTTACTCTTATGGCAGTTAATAAAATTATAAGATTGAAAAATTTTCTGTAAACGTGGACGTTTTTGATTAATTGCCCTGGCATAAATTTAGAGATAGTGGAGGACAGGTACCTACCCAGGCAGGTAGAACTGAAATAATTACATTGCAGGCCAGTAAGGACCAATTACATTGCGAGGGACCAATTGAACAAATCTGAATAACATTTATAATGTAATTTTATAGATTCCTCAGAATTACCAAAAAATAATATACGAAATTTAAAGAAAATCTTTGTAAACCTGGTCTGAGAAAATCTTTAAAAACTAAAAAAAAAAAAAAAATTCGGTTCAGGGATTTTGCCCGAAACTTTCAAGTCTAATGCGTCGGAACGGAATACTAAAGTTTCCTAAGATTCTTGCATTTTTTTTTGTTTGTTTGAGATATTTCGTTAACATACGCATGCGCTAAGAACATTTTTTAATACTCAGGGGATCTCAGAACATGTATTTCCGGTGAAAACTCCACTTACTAGGAACCTTTCTTCAATCTATTTCTCTTACTAGGAATATGAGAGAGCAAAAAGCAAACTGAAATATTTATACATTATTCAAAAGTTGTTGATGTTATGTATTTATTCACTAAATCGATAGAAACTTCGACCAGAGAGATCTAAGATGAAAAACAGTTTGAAACATAAAGAAGAACACCTGAAATAAAACTTGAATTCTGGTTTAAGTTGGCAGAAAAAAATTCACCTGATCCCAGTACTTACTTTCTATACGTGGAGAATTTATGGGGAGGGGGGCAATACAATTAGCAAGAATGAAATAAAAAATTAGTGTATCATAATGGCAAATGGTATATTTAAAGATTTGTTTGATCATATTTGGGCCATGTTGACATTAATTTTGTTATTATTATTTTAACTGAGAAGGTCAGTAGCGAATAATACAGCTATTAAAATAGTAATATTACTGAAAACAACCTTCATTTCTAAATGGGATAACCTTGACAAAGGTTTTTAACATAACCTACTATTTTTAAGGAGTCCAATTGGAAACCTTGTTACTTTCCCTCACTCTTTTATAGCGCAAAAAAACAAATAATCTGTCCCTATTATGGGAAATATTTGGATATTAGGATAAGTAAAGCTATTGGACTACCACCTGTAGTTACCGATAGTTTTAGCAGGAACCGAATGCGATGTGGAAAGCACTCACTACTTCCTCTCACTATAGTTGGTAACTACTTCCTCTCACTACAGTTGGTACTACAGTAACATTGAGAAATTTTCTTAAAATTTTGAAATTATATTCACTAAAATTTCCTAAAATAAATATAGAGGAAGTAGTGACATGTACCTGTTCAAGGTAGGTACACTGAAGTGATTATATTGAAAGTAAATTCAAATAGAAGTGTTAGACTATAAATCTTTGAAGCTTTCTAGATCTGCCACAACCCAACCACAACAATAAATTGTGTTTAATTATTTTAGGCCTAAGTAAGAGGACAAGTATTGCGAACGTCAACTTTTCGAATTTCAGTTTTCACCGGGATCACATATTTTAATATTCCCCAAAGTCTGAAATAAATATCCGATCTGAAAGACTCACACGACTTTCTCTTATTCCTATTAATAAAATCACATTTTTACGTATTTGTCCCAATATAAATTTAAAGGTGGTGGGGGATAACTACGAACCATCTAATATTGGCTGGTACAGAAGAGCAGATCGCTCTAAAAACACCGAACTACCTACTTATAACATTTTAAATTAGCGCCCAAATTGCGCACAACTATCCAAAATAATTTTTTTTTGGAAAAATGTTTGAAATAAAAGTGATAGTTCTATATCTGAGAAATTAGCACATGAAGCTTAAACGAAATCTTTATAGTGGTTTTGAAGAGATTTCCACACAAAAAATCAAAAATCAGTTCTATAAAGACGCACTTCTGGTAAACCAAATTTCTTCAAATTTGGAATTCTATCAATGCTTTCTTCAATGTACAATAATATTATGACAGTTGTAAACCCATATATTATACTGAAGTTGTACTTTAGAGGAAAGCATAAGGCTACTGTTCCCCCAGAAACCCGCAAAAATCTTATCATAGAAGCTTTTCTAATAATCTATTCAATCCTACTACCTCTCACTGCTGTAAGAGGAAGTAGCTAGTGAGATTAAAAAATTTTCGAAATTGAGTTTTCATCGGAAATACGTGTTTTGAGATCCCATGTTTACGAATGTAGATTCGGGAAAATAATCCATCAAACCGGAATTACGACTTTACTGATTTATTTTTGTTCTCAGTTTTCACAATTTTCTCGAAAATGCTACTACGATTTTCTGTAAACTTTCTGTACTATCTACACGTATACATCCTATCACTTTTATTTGAAACATTGTTCTTAGAGAAATTGTTTTTATGGGGTTTCTTGAATTTTGCAACGTCGTCATTTCTACTTCCTACTTGGGTTTTTCTCCTTTCCATCTCTATATTGTAGTCATTTTAGGACAAATGAGCAAATCTTGAAGTTTAAAGAAAATATCATTTTATATATATATATAATTGTTTTAACGGCAATAAGAGAAAGTGGTGTGTGAGTTTCTCACACCAGTTATTTTTTTGAGAAAATTACGAAAACTGAAAGAAAGAAAAGAAAGAAAACCTTCCGTAAAGGTTCACTCTCAACATCCTCAAAACATGTATTTCCTGTGAAAATACAATTGCGATTGCGATCGCCATACTTCCTCTTACACTAGTAAAAGAAAGTAAATAAAAAAAAAATTATACGGATTGCGAGTGCATAATTTAGAAAGCTCAAGTGCATAAAATTGAATTAAAAGAATTTTTGTTTTTATAAGGTAGCCAGAGATAGTTGTTCATATTGTGTTTTATTGCGACATTGTGGGACAGACATTCTGCAGAGATCGTTTTGAAAGAGATTTATACACACATATGTTACTGCAAACTTGTACACCAATAGGAAATAAGTTATTTAC
This sequence comes from Triatoma infestans, assembly GCA_011037195.1. Classification (NCBI taxonomy): domain Eukaryota; kingdom Metazoa; phylum Arthropoda; class Insecta; order Hemiptera; family Reduviidae; genus Triatoma; species Triatoma infestans. Next base: position 163,927 of record JAAEAF010000603.1, read on the forward strand.
TTTTCGTAATATGACCTTGTTCATAGTAGAACGTTGTGATATATTCATATACATTATGTTTGTGAATAGATATCAAAGAAGAGTTCGTGGCTATTTTTTTGATTATTAATTATAAATAAACTCATTTTTATAATTAATTATTTAAATTTTTCTTCTCATAACTCGTAAAAAAAAAAGAGAAAATATTTACGATCGTGTCAAATTTTCACCGGAAATACATGTTTGGGGCGGTCCTGAGTTCGAAAAATTTGGTTAGAATGGTTAAAATCGCAAAAACTTCAAACATGACATTCACTACCTTCAAACATGACAATCAATATTGGACCCGACACGAAGCTCTATATATATAAAAATTTCTCAACCGGAAATACTCAACAGATTTTTTCCTCGAAAACGGCTCCAGCTATTTTATTTAAACCTTGGATACTACACACATAAATAGCTATCACTTTTATTTGAACCATTTTCCCGAGAATATTGATTTTCTGGGGGAACAGTAGCGTTATGCTTTCCTCTAAAGTACAACTTCAGTGTAATATATGGTTTTATCACCTACATAATATTAATAAACGTTAGAAGAATTTGGTTTAAAAAAAAGTTGTCATTTTATATAATTCTATAAAAGGAATAAGTGAAAGTCGAGTAAGTGTTTCACATCGCATTAAAAAAAAAAATAGAATCGAAAAATCGAAGTTCGAGCTTATTGTAAATTTTTCATTTTCGATATACTTTGTTCCTGTGTAAATTAGGCGAGTTGTTTTCTTTTTCTTTTTTGTAAATTGTTGAGATTGCGAAATAAAATAGTGTTGATTGCATCTTGGTAAATTAGGTCATATCCTTGCTAAATTTCTTTGAATTCCTTTACATTATAGTTCACTGGTGTGCTGTTTCAGACCAACAGACGTCATACACTGTCGGCAAGAATTATATGCAGACTACTGTAGTGATTTATAATTTCCAGCCTTTTAAATTATGAGAAGATGACAAAAAAAACAAACAAACGAACCAAAGATGACGTCATGATAAATGTGGTAAGATATGAACTAGGCTGTCAATTATTATGACCTAAAATTATTCATGATGAGCAACTCTACGAGTGGCAGGAAGTGGATCAGCGCTTATTGAAGCAGGCGCAAATTGCGGTCTTGTTCGCTTAGTGTGCACGTTTTTTAGGATATTTACCTTATCTTTCACTATCGTCTGGATGGTGTAAGAATGAAATAATACACTGTCCCATGTTTAAATAATAATAATATTAAAATATTTAATTGCTTCGACTCCCACTTGAAAGTTTCCCAGGACAATGTTTTGTAAGATTGTGCCAACTGGACCAATGCCCCAACAATAATCCTGATTATAATTGGGTATCACAGGTCAGAAATATAGCCATTGAACTAGGGGACCCCCTGACGATGAATTCTTTGAATGCTAATTTTGTTGCAGAGAATAAGAGCGGACTGTTACAGAAAATGAAAAATAATCTCCTTAGTTTTGATATTGATAGAGCTGTGAACTCTGGCTATTCCTCAATATATAGAAATATCTCTAACTTTGCTTATTTAGTACCTCAACATTATTTCACCTTAATTGTTAATATCAATAAATTGAGGATTACTAGCCAACTAAGAATAGCAAACAATAATGTAGTCAGCTATTAATCAATGGTGATGTATATTACTTTTATAAGGAAGAGGTCTGTAAATTGTGCAAACACTCAATATTAAATAGCTTGAAACATCTTATATTGGAATGTCCCATTTACTCCAATTGTAGATCCAAATTTTTAAAACAATACATTCTATCCGATGAGAGCATATCAAGTCTAGAAAGCATCTTAACTTTTGATAGTGTTGAAAAAATAAATAATGTTTACTTTTACCTATTAGAGATTTGTAGACTGTCAGAAGAATTAAAATGAGAACTAGCAGCAATGTTGTCAATGTCAGTAAATAATGGACTGTAAAGTCGAAAAATTTTGTTGCCATTACTCTGTGGTTTTGTTTTCTTTTGTGTATTAATAATTTCTAAGATATAAGTTTTGATTTATTTTCTTTATTGTTGTACAACTGTGTAAGTGCCTTGTAAGAGATATCATTTTAATTTGAGAGTCAGTGAAGATCGACTCCATGCTAATGGATATGTTTCTTGTAGCAATAAAAAAAAAAAAAAAAAAAATATATATATTAAAATATTTATTAAATTTTATTGACGGACAATATTGGTATTGTAATGTATCCCAGTTCAAATAAAATGTGGTATTGTATTTGTTCAGTGAACAGATAAATCAGAAGATTCATTCGGGTGCCATCATTGTGATACGGTAACTCAAAGTCTTTAAGTTATATATATAAAATATAAACCGGGTGAATGACCGTCTAGCTATTATCACTTACTAGGACCTGTTCTTGGCTTTTCTTCTCCACTGATTGGCTTAAAAAGTTTATTTCAAATTTGATTTTGAAGCTATATGTCACGATAATTATGTGCTTTTTATTTTCTAGTAATGTGCAAAAAGGATTTATGCAATCGTATAAAATTTCCAAAAATTTGATTATTTGAAACCGGAAATTCATATTTTCAGAATCCCCCAAATCTGGAAATATACACGCACACGACTTTCTCTTAGTTGTGCTGATAAAATAGAAAATGACAAATTTTCATTTTGACCTAACATAAATAGTACTGGTGGTCGGGGAAACAACTACCTACCCTGGCAGGTAGTAGGCCCTCTAGATTGGACTACAGTCCAGAAGAGGGCGCCAGTAACATTGAACATACCAAATAACATTTGAAATTTGACGCCGAAAATTCCACAGAACTGCTTAAAATTAATTTTTTAGAGGCAATCATTATAATCACAGAAAATTGGTAGAAACTCAAAATCTATCTTGTAAAGTGGCACTTCCGATTAACCGGTTTTCTTCAAATTTGTAATGTGTATTAAAATGTTCTATCGGCGGGTAGAAGAACTACACATTGTACTGAAATGGTATTTCAGAGTAAGTTTTAACGTTACAGTTTCCACAGAACTCTCCAATCAATCAATTTTCCCGAAGAAATATCTTTCAAATAAAAGTGATTGGTAATTTAATTATTAGGTAGCATAAGAAGTTTAAAGAAAATCGTTTCAGCCGTATTCGAGAACATCATAGAAATCTGAAACAAACATTCAGTAACATTGCACTTCCGGTTGATGAATTAAGTACCTGTCATTGCTGGTAACATTAAATACGGAATAATAACAAGTTATTAGAATACTTTACAAGAGAGAGCTTTCTTGTGATTTTTAGTTTTTGATTTTGTTTATATACACACACACACACACACACACACTTAATAAAGTGTGTTTGATTGACAAATGGGGAGTGTGAGACTCATTCCACTGCGACCTATATTAAGAAGACTATTATGTATCCCTTAAAATCATAGCATATCCTTCAGTTTCGCCATCTTAATCTGGCCTAGCAAAGCTGAAAGTGGCTCCGTCATGAAGCTCGTAACTTCGCGATTGGTTGTCCCCAGTTGAAGAAACCTTGCCCACAAAGAATGTGTACCGAGATTTCTCCTCGGTCCTGCAGAATCGACATATTGCATTATGTGCAATTTGAGTGGATGCCTGTGCCTTTTCAGCCTACAGTACGCTGTTTGCAGGCCCACTATTAATTAGCCTTATATCTCTTCGGCGATGGCTCAGTAGGTTCGTAGTAAACTTAGATAAATGTCTTTTAATAAATAATTTATCCTGCCTCTGCCTTGGTGTTCAACACACACTCATACGCGCACACAGACCATTCGCTAAAAACATTTTTTCGTACTCAAGGGATCTCAAACATGTATTTCCTGTGAAAACTCAATTTCGAAAATTTACCACAATCTCAATACTTCCTCTCTTAGTAGGAGTTGCAGAAAGTAAAAATGTTTTTTGTAAATGGTCAGGGTATGTGTGTGAGTGGCGAGAAACAGAGAACCAAATATCTCAAAAACGAAAAATCTCAGAAAGCTCAAATTTGAGATTCCGTTTACATACGACCGCCGTATCTGATAATAAGATTTTCGTCCACATCCAACAACAGGAAGTGCGACTTTTTGTGGGTGATTTTTATCCAATTTTCGTGATATTCTTTCAAAAATGGCATCAACCATTTTCTTTAAACTTTGTATACTTATTTGTATTTTTATTTTCTTTCACTTATTTTCAAAAATTTTCCTAGGAAGGGTTGGAGGAGCAGCAATATTGTACTTACCTCTAAAATACCAATTCAGAACAGTGTGTGGTTATTACCATTTATATAATATTGTGGGTACGTTGGTAGCATTGCTAGTATACCAAATTTGAAAAGACATTGGTTAACTGAAATTACGACTTTTTTTTTGGCAATTTCCTCGAAGACGACTACAACGTTTTTCATTTAATCTTGAAATGCATTTAATTAGATTTAAATTTGAAAGCGTTGCTAAACAAGTCCGCTCAGGTGTACGTGTATAACCCTGTAGGGTTGAATTGAATTAAATTGGAGTAAGAGAAAGTAGTATGATGGATTTATATCGTATTTGTTTTTTATATTATTATTATTACTACTAGTATTATTATTAATTTGGCCATATATTGCTTTTAAAAAATTTTATGAATTCATTCATGGAATACTGCGAACAATCATATCAGTTTGTTGAATAATAAAAATCAAATTAATAATAATAAATTAGTAAGTAATAAATTTGCATGAACAAATAAAAATAACAGATTATTTATTTATTCATTTTAATTTTTCATTAATAACAATGAAGGTCACACTTCGGAATTCCCAAAATATAAAATGCGCAGATTCTTTATTATTTCATTGTTCCTTTCCACACTTGAATCATTCACATTCTGGCTGCATTTTAATGTGAATAGAATCACAGCATGTTTTACACAGAAACAAACAAACACGTCTTTCACTTAATTCGCCTTTCTAACAATTCTAATTGAACAGTTTCTTCAAACTTGGAATGTTTACTGAAAGTTTAGTTGACCTTAATATTATACAAGTTCGTTTAGATTTATGCTAAGATAGTTGTTTTCAGTAGTTTTTACTGCCTCTTTCACTAAGAGCAAGAGGAAGTATTGCAATGTTGCCAGATTTTCTAAATTGAGTTTTCACCGAAATAACAATGTTTTAAGGTCCCCTGAGAACGAAAAAAAATGTTTTTAGCGAATGGACTGTATGTGTGTATATATGTATGTATGTATGTATGTATGTATGTATGTATGTATGTATGTATGTATGTATGTATGTATGTATGTATGTATGTATGTATGTATGTATGTATGTATGTATGTATGTATGTATGTATGTATGTATGTATGTATGTATGTATTTATGTATGTATGTATGTATTTATGTATGTATGTATGTATGTATGTATGTATGTATGTATGTATGTATGTATGTATGTATGTATGTATGTATGTATGTATGTATGTATGTATGTATGTATGTATGTATGTATGTATGTATGTATGTATGTATGTATGTCTGTATGTATGTATGTATGTATGTATGTATGTATGTATGTATGTATGTATGTATGTATGTATGTATGTATGTATGTATGTATGTATGTATGTATGTATGTATGTATGTATGTATGTATGTATGTATGTATGTATGTATGTATGTATGTAGGTATGTATGTATGTATGTATGTATGTATGTATGTATGTATGTATGTATGTATGTATGTATGTATGTATGTATGTATGTATGTATGTATGTATGTATGTATGTATGTATGTATGTATGTATGTATAAATGTGCTTGTGTTTGCACAAAATATCTCAAAAATGAAACATCACAGTAAGCTCAAACTTGGTATTCCGTTTAGGTACTCCCTAAATCAGAGGAAATATTTTTCGAAATTGTCATCGACCAGAAAAAGAAGCAGGCTATCACGGGAAAATATCTCTGATGCTTTCCAGCTCTGAGAAACCAACCACAACAACTACGTACTATACATCGCTTCTGACACAAACTCTCGGTGCAAAATCCTAATTTCCGTTGCACCTTCACTGAATGTGTCCCCCCCACCCCAGTTTTTCACAATTACTCGAAAACGGATCCAATAATTTCATTTAAACTTAATATCACGCGCGTACTAACTATCACACCTGAACCACCTACCCTATTTTATTTGGAACATTTTTCCAATAAAAATGATTTTTTGGAGGAGGAGGGTTCTCGAGGAACGTTAAAACTTTCCTCTAAAGTACTACTTCAGTACAATGTATGGTTCCATCACCTTAAGGTACCTTAGAAGCATTGCTAAAAATTCCAAATTTAAAGAAAATCTTTTGATCGGAAGTGCGATTTTTTTCCAGAATAGTTCTTTCTTTATTTTTAGTTTCTTGGTTTTTGTCTCGAAAACGGCTGTAACTATTTCCTTTAAACTTGGAACGCTGACTGCACCCAGATATAAACCAATCAATTTTGAAACATTTTTTCCCCAGGAAAATTGATTTTAGGGGGGTACAGTGGAAATCTGAACGATAGGTTTCAGATGGTATCGGGTTTTTGTTGAATATTATTTGGCGCTGACTTATGCACCTGTACTACGTGTTAACCAATAATGTCCCCACACTTCCACTTCTATATTCAAGTAGGACGACTGAGTAAAAATTTCAAATTTCATGAAAATTTGTCAATTTTACCCTTTTTTTTGGGTGAATTAAGAGAAAGTCGTGTCAATGTTTCACACCAGATTTTTTTTTCGGGGAGTACACTTTGACCGGAAGTAAACTTTATTGAATAGATTGTTCGGTTATTTTAGCGGATTTTGTAATCTAAGAGGCTCCAAAGATTTTTTTTCAATAAACCTAGAAGATGTTACATGTAGATCTTTCATTTTAATTTTGAAACATCGTTCTAGAAAAACCAGGAAAGAGAAATTCTGGGGCATGGAATACGTTAAGCTTCTTGTCGGTGAAAATTTCAAAGAAACTTTTCACAACAGGAAGCTGCGAATTATAAGTATTAAGTAAATTTCATGTTAATATTCCACACCAGATTTTTATTCCTTTTGTTGTTAAGTAATAGTTATTGTAACTTCTTGTTTAATCATTGTTAGTTTAATTCCAATTTTACGTCAGATTTGTGTAATGCCCTGGCCAAATTTTTTACCCAGACACTTGAATTTATACAGAATATTACTCAAGTATTCAGTTTTAGTCAGATAATGGTAACATTATTACATTATTATTTTAGTTAGAGTGAGGGGAGCGCCTTACTAAAATGTGAAGGCCACTATTTACAATTCATTTCTATTTATTTGTAAATAATTACGTCACCAAAGATTCAAATATTAGTTGCATACAAATGTTGCGTTTTATATGTTAGTTTTTGTTTTCTTGCTTCTCAATTGCATGTAATAATTAGGCAGATATTCTATTGAGACAAACACACATACACTCTCTTTCTCGTTCGGAGCTTCTCTTCTCCGGAAAGTTGAATCCGTAGCAACCAAACAAGGCTTTATATTGACATTTCACGTGCAGTTCGTTTCCTCTTCCCGTTATCAAAACCATTTTCATCTCCCCAAGATCCTTACTGTCTATCCACTTTTTGAGCCTGCAGTGGTGGTCTTTAGGGAGGCCTCGTATCATTCTAACAAAACCTCCTAAAGAATGTTGTCAGAGTAGTTTTTTCATGAGAAGGCTGATGGGACTGGTCTGAGAAAGTTCAAGCAGGCCATTTCGCAGGACCCAGAAAGTTTGTGTGATATATCCAAAACAATTGCGAAATTGGTCCCTATTGCCCATTGTTCACAGCAAATCAGAAACCTGGTGAAAGGATGATGATAATGATTATTATCATTATTATTATTATTATTCATCTGAGGGCAGAGACCGAAAACTATGCCATCCAAAACCTCACTGGGACCATATATCTACCTCCCAAGAAAAACAAGGTCTACAAATCCGGACCCATATTCTAACCCACCTAAAATTACCGTATTACGAACAAATCGGACCATAACCTTAAATGGAAATAGCCTAAGCTTGTGCCGAAGACATCCTGTTCCGACCAAAGATCCTGTGAATCTAATTTCTTCACAACCCAAACAATCTATCAAAAGGTGTTTCTTCCATCATCTTACAAACTCTACAAAAGGGGACTGGCATGATACCCATTACGCAGAGGCGTTTCCTTAAACCACAATGCCCAGTAAGGGATCCAACCAGACGCCTGAGAGAGGTCCGTGAAACACATCTCACTAATAGCCCTATCCGGACGCCCAATGATCATCTTAGACATCCTACTGAGCTCATCCATAGAGGAGATGCTGTACAATTATCCATGACTGAAAGCTTGACAGACATATGTCTTAAGACAAGAGCAGGCTGGGGATAGTGGAGGGATTACCAATGGCTGTAAAACTTTATTCAAAAGTTCTGACAGACTTAGCTTAACAAGGGATTTTTAAGAGTTAAAATCGATCTGTTGACCGGGCAGTGTATTCAGAGAGAAAACTGATACCTATTGCATGTTGGTCATCAATAATGGTCCTTACAGCTTTTGCTTGAGTAAGGTAAAGACTCTGTTCCATGTTGTGAGTGGCTAGCCAAGAGTGATATTTCTCCAACAAGGCGTTGCATTGCCATACTGACAATGAGCTATATACAAGCGCCTCAGCAGCTCCTAGACAGCTCTGAGGCTTGCATTTGAGTATCACACTTGTGCAAATGCTTTGAGTCAATGGCAAATTTTGAAATGGTTTTCCCCAGAAATCAAGTTTTGAGGTCCCCTCAAATTTACAAAATAAAAATGGTTTTCAGAAACCATCTAGATCAGTATAAACCTTATAAATGCAGAAAAGTAATTAAAACTGTAGTGTCCAGTTTTATACTCGAAAGGTTATTGATTATTAGAAATGAGCAAGTCTGACTTTCTTATCAGTATCCATTCCTAAATGTTCATTCCATTGTTCTGAATTACAATACATAGTTTACCATTTAAACTTATATTGCAATGTTTTGTCAAATTATTGTCCATTACTTTACAACTCATAAATTATAAATTGCTTTCAAATAAATTACTTAATACAATTTAGACAATTTGCTTAGGTATATCCAAAAGCAAATTGATTAAAAACAGAATTTCGCAAAAAAAGTTGAAGGTAATAATCGTAGTTGGAGTTCGACGACCTATCACGATTCTCACATGTCTAAATTAAGTATTTCGACCACAGCACTAAACTTATTGCGTTCGAACTAATATTGCGGATTTTTTACTTTGTCTTACTGCTATATAAAATAACAGTTTTCTTCAACTAACTTCAGATTTTACTCACTTGTCCTAACATAACTATAGAAGTGGCGATGGGTACCTAGGTAGCTAGAAGTAACATATAAATAACATTTTTCAAATAAAAGTGTTACGTATGTTGATAGTATCCGAAGTTTAAAGAAAATCGGGAAAAAATGAAAAACAAAACCATTCAGTAATCTCGCCCTTCCGGTTAATGGATTGTGCCAGAATAGAATAGAAGCGGGCAGGGCGGTGAGCCTCATTCCACTGCGACCTACAAGTTGAGGTCTATTGTGGATCCCCTTAAGTTACAGAACAGCCCCCAGCTTTGCCCTCCTAATCAATCCTAGCAAAGCTGAGAGCGGCTCCGTCATGAAGCTTTCAGCTTCGGGATTGTCCGTCCCCAATTGAAGAAACCTAATCCTCGCCAGGCCGGCGCACTCACAAAGGATGTGCGCCGGGGTCTCCTCCTCTACCTTGCAGAATCGGCATACCGCACTATCCGCAAGTTGTAGGTGGTGCATGTGTCTATTCAGCCTACAATGCCCTGTTAGTAGACCCACAAAATTAACCTTATATCCCTTCGGGTTTGGCTCAGTAGGTCTCTGGTAAATTTAGGCAAATGTCTTTTAATGAAGAGCTTTGCCTGCCTCTGTCCTGGTGTTCCCTCCCACCAACACAGACGCTGATCTTCTATCCAATTCCTGATAGAAGTTTGGATGAGACTCCTGGACAGCCGCAGAAGGGTTCGGGGCCTATAAAGGTATCCTGCGAACCCTCCCTCGCTAGGGCATCCGCCCTCTCATTGCCCAGGAACCCCGCATGTCCCGGCACCCAGGCGAGTGTCAGTTTATTCCGAGTACCCACCTCGGTGAGGGCAAGTAGGCAGTCCCACACCAGTCTTGAGACTATTTGGTGTGAGGAAAGTGCCTTCAGGGCTGCCTGACTGTCGGAGTATATGGCCACTCTTTTACCCACTATCCTTTGCCTTATAATCTCCCTAGCGCAGAGTTGTAACGCCACGACTTCAGCCTGAAAGACCGTGGCGTACTTCCCTAGGCTGGCCTTAATTTTAACTTTAGGCTTGCCCCCGTAGACCCCAGCTCCGACCCCAGTCGGAGTTTTGGATCCATCTGTATACCAGATCGAGTTACCGAACAGGGGTGGGTCACAGCCCCATTCGCCTCTGCTCGGTATGACAATATGGAAGTTCCTTTCGAAGAAATACTTAGGAACCATCCTATCCGTTGGCATCCCCAGAAGATAGTCCGCCTTGATTTCCTCGATCAACCTCTGGTTATTACGATCATGCCTAGAGGTGATGGGAGGCGGCCCCTGCAGGAGCCTATGTATTCCCATTCTGGCTTCGCCTAGAACGAGAATGTGTAATGGTGGCAGATTGAGGAGGACTTCCAACGCCGCAGTCGGGGTGGTCTTCATGGCCCCCGTGGAACCCAGGCATGCTCGCCTTTGGATCCCACCAAGCCTTTCCACCGCCCCCTTCTGCAACGTTTTGGTCCACCAAACTACCGACCCATATGTAACCAAGGGTCTGATGATCCTGGTGTAGATCCATAGTGACAAAATTGGGCGCAAGCCCCAGTTTCTCCCACAAAGCCGTCTGCACTATTAAATGACGCATCGGCTCTGTGAGAAACGTCATGTCAAATGCGGTACCTAAATGGAATACCAACTATGAGTTTTCTGGGATTTTTTGCTGTTGAGATATTTTGTTCAAATACATACCACACATAACATTCAGACAGGTCATGCAAAATCGGATCGCAAAAAGTGTAATGTGAGGGACTACCAGCAAATTCGCACTACCTATTAATAGATTTTGCCCATAACTTTCCTGTCGTATACAGCGATGATAATACCTGTCAAAATTTGAACTCTCGAAATACACATAGACAGATTCCATGAAAATGTTGTCTTCATAATCCAGATGTCGTTGAAAAATTCAACTGCAAAAATTTCACTCGATCGCAACACTTCCTCTTTATCAGTAGAAAGAGCAATTAATATATATATTTGTTTACAAAGGTGCACGGCATTGATCAACACCTGCCATCGATAAGATCATCAACTTCAAACCATCAATATTTTTCTTATAAAAGTAGGTTACAGTAAAAATAACCTTTATACATACGGTTGATCGATATTCTTTCGGTGTATGAAATTAGTATTAATCATTTTACTAACGGCTGTTAATTTGATAGAAGAAGCTTTTAAATAAAATCGTCAAATCCTCACTGCTGTTTCTTTAATAAACAAATAACCAATAATAAAGAAAAAAGAAAGAACAGTAGGGAATAGTTTGATATAAAAAAAGAAAAGAATGAAGAATGATAAAAGCAAAGAGAGGAAGTTGTAAATATCGAAGGTGACAACTATAGCAACCTCATTCTGACGCATTGCAGATATAACCTAACACTGATAATGAAACCTTACATTTTGTTAACGTCAATTTACAACTCTACTCAATACTACGGCTAAGAGGTGGGGTTCCAGTTTATAATATAGCAACATCAGTTTTTCCCTAATTCTACCTACGTCGCGGAAAATAACGTGATCTCTATTTGTTTGCTTATGACTGCAAATAAAGGAAGTACTAGTTAGGAATTTGAATGTTCACCGGATATTCATGTTTTTTTTTCAGAGGGGACCATGAATTACGAAAAAGATATTTTTAGCTTAATATATTTGTGTCTGTGAAAGAAAATATAAAAAAAGAAAAAGAAAAAAGCTGAAGAAGAAGGAAACCACAAAGAATTCATCAATCGCGGTACTGTGATTGACTTTGCGCGCGCACACACACTCCACACACACATACATACATACCCCTATCACTACTTTTATTTTAAGACATTCTAAGAATCCATTTTTCAAGGAAAATTTGATTTTTTGACTGGTGAAGCTGTAACCTGAAGCTTCTTCTCCCCCCCAAAAAGGACCATAAATTAAATGCATTGTTGGAAATCCAAGTTTAAATACTGTTAAAAAAACTTGGTTAAAATCTTAAAATGTGCTACTTTACTGAATAGAATTGGCTGAGTTTTCCTGATTTTTTTTTTCAAAAAATGGGGAACCAATGATTTTATTTTTTAAAAAATCCGGTGTGAAACATTCACACGAATTTCTCTTACTCCTCTTAATACAGTTATATATAAAATGACGAATTTTCTTTAAATTTCAATTTTGCTCATATTGCAGAGAGCCAATAATAAAAAAACACATTTGAATGTTGACATCTCAGAGTTTTCAAAACCACCTAAAAAAAAATTTATTCAGAAATTTTTTTTTAAACAAATGCGATACGTTTCTATCTATGCAACAAGCGTTCCACGATTAAAGAAAATCGTTGTAGACGTTTTCGAGAAAATTCCAAATAATTCAAAATACTTATTCTGTAAAAATGCACTTCCGGTTAACCGATTTTCTTAAAGTTAGAAATTCTATCAATGTTTTCTAATGTGTATATAAATTATATAGATGGTAAAAACTATATTTATACTGAAATGGTACGTTAGAGGAAAGCATAACGCTACGATTCCCCTCAAAACCACCCGAAAAACCAACCAAAAAAGTAATAGGTGTTTACATGTGTAAATGTTTAAAGAAAATCGTTGGAGCTGATTTCAAGAAATTTAGGAAAAACTGGAAAAAAATCGATTCAGTAAAGCAGGACTTCAGGTTGATGGATTTTGTCCGAAATATTCGTGACAGATGCGGTGCTAGTACCTAAACCGAATACCAACTTTGAGCTTCCTGCGATTTTTCATTTTTGAGATATTCTGTTACACACACACACACACACACACACACACACACACATTCTTACACTCCACCCCTAAAGAAACTTTTTTTTTGCATAGGAAAAAACATAAATTTCCGGTGAAAACACAATTTCGAAAATTTGTCACGATCGCAAACAGAATTCTCGAAATAGAAAAGGAAAAGTAAAGTCTAACTAAAGTAAAGTAAAGTGATTCTATGATATGTGTGATTTCGGAAAATATGCCATTCATTCGCACTCAGCGCTCTATCTTCCTTTTAGATCATATATTTACGTTCCATATCAATTTTAGATGAAACACACCAAAAAAAAAAAACAACAAATAAGTACATGATCACAATGATCTTTGAGCCCTATCGATAGATATTAAATTTTAAGTAGAAGTTATGTAAGCTATTCATATCGATTGTTTATTATCTCTTACTATACTTGGTCATTTCCAACAGCTGATGTGTAGTAGTTAGTAGTAATGCCTATTTTTTCAAGCCGTCATGCACTGAGGCGGATAACAACACTTCTTCACTAAACAATTACTCATATTAATACGTAAAATAAAATCCAAAGCCAAAACCGAGAACTGAACCAACCGTACCGCAGTACACCTCAACTTGGCTATTCAGCTACTGTGGCGGCCTCACCAAATGATTTTGTTTTATCGTCTAACAATGACTTTGGATACTTTGATTTACCGGGGATTCCCTAGCTGAAATTCTTCCGGGTGGCTTTCTGGATGTGGCTCAGGCTTTCGCCAGGGTATGACACTGAAGGCTGTTATATAAACCATAGAAAATCCTTCCCTGTTCCTTCCTTAACATCAGAAGCTCCCTAGAATATTCTTTAAAAATCAATTATTATTGAAAAATATTTAACCAAAAGTGGTTGGCTTTTTAAAGAAAAATAAAGTCTACAAATCGCAAAAAAAAATCTGTTATTAATTTGTATGTTTTAAGAAACCTATATGACCTGTTACAATCACAATTTTTTTTATTGGGAAATGGAAATTTGTTGTGATTTTTACTACTGCTTGTTGTTGTTGCTTGAGCCAGTTCCATTTTGCTCAAAAACGGTTTCAGAGATTTTCTTCAAATTTGGCAGATTGACAATATATATTATACATAGATCTATCAATTTCCTGGGAATATTGATATTTAGCGGGAATTCCGGAGGAAGATGTGATATAAGGTTTTTTCCTTTAGAATGCCATTTCAATAAAGTATACAATTTCATCATCTTACAGTATTCAATACACCTTTGAAACTGGATAAAGATCGAGTTTTTGCGATCGATTGAAATTTTTGCAGTTGAATTTTTCACCGCCACCTGGGTTATGAACAAAATATTTTTACGGAATCTAACTGTAATTTGAGAGAGTTCAAATTTTGATAATCCGTTTAAGCATTATCATCGCTGTATATGACACGAAAGTTTCGGGCAAAATCTATCAACTGATAGTGCGAATTTGCTAACCCCCCCCCGTACACTTTTTCCACGACTGTGCCATGACCTTTGTGAATGTGTGTGTGTTTGAAGAAAATATTACAAAAAAAAAAAGTCGTAGAAAACACAAAGCTGGTATTCTATTTAGGTACTATCACCGCATTTGATAGGACGATTTCTGGCAAAATCCATCAACCGGAAGTGCGAGATTGCTGGATGGTTCTGTTATTTTCCTTTTTTTCGCGATTTACTTTAAACTTCTAATACTATCTACAAACCTAAAGAATGATATTATTTCATAAAAAAATGATTTCAAATATTATATTGGGTTGGTTCAATGTTATTGGCACTCTTTTCTAGCTACCTAGGTACTTGCCCCCTCCCCCAAAAAACAACTAGTCAACATTCCCAAGTTGATGGAAAATAATTGTCATCTGGAATTTTGAGAATTGGTGTGAGAGAAAAGTGTTTTATATCAGATATTTATTTTACTTTCTCTTACTCCCCAGTATTTGTTACATATTGGAAGTATTGCGATCGTGTCCAATTTTTGAACTTCGAAATTGACTTTTCACCGGAAATACATACATGTTTTGAGGTCCGCTGAGTACGAAAAATGTGATTTTGGCGAATGACCTGTATGTGTATGTTGTATGTGAACGTTTCTCTCCAAAAAGCCTCCAACGATTTTCTTTAAGCTTCTTATAGCTAGTAAATACACGCATAAATGCCTATCACTTTTATTTAATGCATTTTCCCAGAATAATGGATTCTGGATGGTTGTAGGAGAACAGCAACTTTAAGTTTATCACTAAAAGTTACCACTTTGAAGAAAAATCTGGGAACCGTAAGTGCAACATTACAGAACAAATGTTTGCGTTTTTGGGGAGGGGAAATTTTCTCGAAAACGGTTACAATGATTTTCTTTAAATTTGGAATGCTCAGTGCAAAGATATAAATTCTATTACTTTTATTGGAAATATTTTTCCAGAACAAAAATGAATGTTTGAAGGGTCTTCTATAGAACATGTGGCATTACATTTCAAATTTGCATGTGTACACTGTGTTCACAATCATTTTCTATCTGCCATCTGTGCCAACCAATATATACTCCCCTCCACTGTACTGTAGTTCGGGGAATGTGAGTGAACAATTCCAAGTCTAAAGAAAATTTGTCAGTTTCATATAATATGGCACCAAGAGTAGTAAATCACGTGGTCGTTTCATACCGGATGTTTCTTTTGTTTTAATTTTGCCACTACTTCCGGCTTAGAAGCAGACAAAAGTTCTACAATTAAAAGCTACATTTGGAGTGCCGATCTGACGGCTTTAGATTTGGCAAAACTAGAAGAGAGCATCCAATGCAAAGAGACGATTAAAGAGCTGGAATACGGGAAGTCAAGAATCACGTCGACCTGACCGGAAGCAAGAAGATTAGAAGGAAGTAGAACCACCATTGCTAATTTAGTCACTGCCCAACAAATAAGCTGTTACCAGCAGAAAAATAAATACAGGTTTTCAGTGGAGAAAAACCAAAAGCAATAATAAAATTACGAACAAATAAAGAGAAAGGAAAATATTTTTGCACATTTGTTTTTTTTTTTGCAGCCTTCCTTTTGTAAAAATATACATAAAAAAAACGCCCGACCAATGATTTGCGTAATCTGACCTTGCGTTTTTAAACTCGTTGAATGCCATGTTTGCCTCCGCTCTATCTTACAACTGTTTAGCCGAAACCCCTCCAACCACTTTTTTTCATGTATAGTTACCACATATGAATATAAAGGGATTTCAGAATTTATAACAACTAACAAATAAACTTTTTACGCAAATGTGTTATTATATACGTAATGCATTATACTAATTTTTATTTATTCTTTCTTGTTTGCTTTAAAAAGGAAGTATTGCGATCATTTCAAATTTATGCCTAGTTGAGTTTTCACAGGAAGTAAATATTCTGAGGTCCTCTCAGTTCGTATGAATGTTGCTAGCACTGGTCTAGAGGGATGATAAAGCTGTGTACTTTTATTTGTAACATTTCTAAAAGACAGAAATTGATTTTAAGTTGTTTTGCAGAATTTGTGGCGTTTAATTTCAAATATTATATGTGGTTGATTCAATGTTATTTGCGCTCTCTTCTGGATTATAATATAATCACCCTTTATCTACCTGCCTGAGTAGGTACTTTTGAAATGTGTATGAAGTGGTGATAGGGCAAATGAGTAAAAATTGAAGTGTAACGAAAATTTGTCATTCTATATTCTAAGCAGTAGTGAATGTCGTGTGAGTGTTTCACACCAAATATTTTTTTTTTAAACCAATTCTTATGCTTCTAATGTAGATGATTAACAAACCTGGTTTTACTGGATGACAGTGCTGTTGCTAACAGTAACGAGCACTGTTTGATCAATTTCAATAAGATGCACTGATTATGATCCAAAGCAATAAGTTAGTGTTTGTTTAAAACTAATTGAAATCACGAATAGAAAAGCATGGGTTTCACAGTCAAATAAACACAAACTGACAAACATTCAGAGCATACAGAACAAAGTACTGATTTTTGATTGATCATCCCTTCGTTATTCAAGTTATGGGTTCAAATATAAATTTTTAATGCCATTAGAATAGGCAATCATGGATCTCAGGATTCCATGAACGCATCAGACGTCTATCCATTTCGAACATACAAAGAATCAACTCAATTTTCCCCCAAAATGTTTCATATAAAAGTTCACAGCCTTATGTTGTATGGAAGCCTATTTTTCTATATTTGTATAATTAGCATGACAATCATGTACGTGGGGGAAAAAAAAGATTCATTTAGAAATGACGCATTTCCGGTTTGACGAGATGGTGTTAGATGGTGGTCAAATGTTTGTACATAGAATGCAATCTTCTGTAAGGATCTTCTGTAAATGTAATAGAATATTATTTATTGATCGGGTAGTGTTTTGTCTTCGGGTTACCGATAAAACCGATTAATTCCGTTATCAGCTACCATCTCTTCCTGTAGTACTTTCGTGTAAATACAAGACAAATTTACGTTAAAAATTTATTCATTTGTTCTAACATAAATATAGAGGTAGAGCATAATAAATATGGAGGGCAAGTACCTAGGCAATTAGTAAAAGTAATTACATTGTAGTTCAGAAGAGAGCGCCATTGAACCATCCCTATGAAATATTTGAAATTTAACTCCTCAAGTTCCACAAAGTCAATTTTTTTTTTCAAAAAAATGGTTCAAATAAAAGTGATACATTTACATCTGTGTAGTAGTCTATTCCAAGATTAAAGGAAATCGTTCGAATTGTTTTCGAGTAAATTCCAAAATGCTCAAAAACGTATTCTGTATAAGTCGCAGTTCCGGTTAACTGATTTTCTTTAAATTTGAAATTTTCGCAATGCTTGTGACGTAAATATATGAATATTATGCTGGTGGTAGAACCGTAGGTTGAACCCAATTGGTACTTTACATGATAAGCTTAAAACGTTTCAGTAACTACCTCCCCCCCCCCGATGCCCTTCAGAAATAAATTACCCTGGAAAGAAAAAGTTTCAAGTAGAAATAGTAGAGTCATTTTCAAGAAATCACGAAAACACTGAGAAAAAACACCAAAAAACTTCTTCTTTTTTCTCATTCAGAGAGAGAGACTACAAAATATTTTTACGTATTTCCAGTAAAAACACAATTTCGGAAAAAGATCGTAATATTTCTCCTTTTATAACAGTAAAAGAAAGTAATGGGCAGGCAGTACGACAAATATTCCCGGCTCAAGTTATGTTGGTACAACTGTTTAAATATAAATTTTTATAAATTTAAGTTTTTACATGACAATCGAGTCTGTGTAAATGTGATTGAGAGGCCTTTAATGGATTTTGGATAATGAGAGTCAGATGTATACACACACACACACACACACACACACACACACATAAGTGAACGTCATCATCATACCGCTTGTTGCATGTTATGAAATAAAAAATGTTTACACATTACAATAAGTCCTTGGCATGCAGAGCAAGGACTCGTTCATGTTCTCCTATTTTGTTACATACACACAATTCTATATACATACAATCACTCATTTTGAGATTTTTTTTTTTTATCCTGAGAAAGGGGGCGCCACTCTCTTCCTAGTTTTATATTACACATTACACTGCCTTCATTATCATACCAACTACACCCTCCTAATTACGTATATATATTATATATATATATATATATAAGTATATATAATATGTGTGTATAATTAGAGAGAAAGGACGTGTAGGTCGATTACAAAGAATTAAGGTGTGAACAGGGAAGTAAGGATGAAAAGATAGAAAATAAAAGATATAAATAAATCTAAAAAAGAGGCAAAATATCCAAACCATTATTATTATCGCATTAGCAAAGTATGGTTAATATACGCTAACGATTTTAGAAAAAAACAAAATAAAATTATTCATTTCCTATAACATGTGGGATTACTCAAAAAACTGATTCACTATAAATTCACATTTCCGGTTATATTTGGAATTCTAGTAGCGCTTCCAATGTAACATAATATACATATATTGGTTTACAACCAAACTTGTACTGAAGTGTATTTTAGAGGAAAGCGTAACGCTATAGTAAGCCTGAGAACTTCAAATAAAAGTGATAAATATTTATGTGTGCAGATAGTATACTAAGTTTAAAGAGAAAATAGTTTTGAGAAAATTACAAAAAACTGAAAAAAAATTCACTAAGTCGCACTTCTGATTGATGGATCTTTCACGAAATCTTCGTATCTGATGCGGTGGTAGTGCCTAAACGGAATGTCCTTCCTGCGACTTTTCATTTTTGAGATATTCTGATAACACAGAGAAAATTAAAAAAAAAAAACATTTGTTTGTATTCAGGAGACCCCCTTCCCCAACATGGTGGAAATTCAATTCTGGAAATCGCAATACCTAAGAGAAAATAGCAAGTATGACCAGAAATCAATTAGTTGAAACCAACTATGTTTATTAGTAAACATATTTTACGATATATTAATCTTTCCATTTACTCTTACTGCTGTAAGAGGGAGTAATTGCGATTGTGGCAAATCTTACAAATTAAATTTCCATCGGAAGTACGTGTTATGAAGTCTCTGAAGACGAAAAAAGTCGTTTTTTTTTGCGAATGTTGTGATTTGTGAGTGTGTGTGTGTGTTTTGTACGAACAAAATATCACAAATTCGAAAGAAAAATAATCACAGGAATATAATTTTTCCACGGGCATTGTCATGCAAAACACTTAGGTTTTCGGACTGAAACGCGATTTGCAATTTGAGGATACTAGAATCCTAGCCTAAATAAACAATTACCACGAACCATGAGAGGGAGTGAAATTGGGGGAAAAAAATCTGCTTAAATTGAAATAATGGATTCTGTCTGAGTAGAACATCGCTTTTCCTGCTCAGAGAAAGCAGAGAACAAAAAAAAATGTATACATAAATAACGAAGCAAATTTGGCACCAAGACAGTGGGAAGGGTGATTTAAACCTAACCAACCAATAGCCAATCATATGAATGAGGAAAATTAAGCCCCGCCTACTGCCTAAAGCCATTCACAAGCAAGATGGAGGGATGAAAGGCCCTACCTATTCTACAACTACCTACCCTGCTTTTTTTACTAGTATTGAACTGACAATCAACACTGCCCTGAAGCAGCTTATTGTAATAGAGGCGAAACGTCAGCTTATCAAAAGCTACAGACGCATCTCAACCCGAAAACGTAAGTGTTTTATGCAAATCACAAGAAGCTCAAACTTGTTATTTTGTTTAGATAGCTTCGCTGAATCCGGCTGAAAGGTTTAAAAGGCCAATTCAATATTTAAAGAAATATTTGGTGCTGGAAGAAAATTTGTCATTAAACGTTAAAAAAAAAGGAAGGGAAATTGGTGTAGTGGAACTAAACAACGCCTAGTCGTTACGGAGGTGGTACGTCTTCATGTGCCATCACACTCCTATAACTCCACCCTATTCGCCAATAAGGACATCACAAAGGATAGTCATCACCATGACAATCCTGAGAGCTCAGTCCTACCCTAGCTTGTTAGAGAAATATGATTTTGGTATTCCAATGGACCTCAAAACATGTTATCTTCGATGAAATACTCAATTTCGAAAATTTGGAAACATTAAGCAGCAATGAAAATCAATAATAAATTGGATAAATAAGGTTAAAAAAGAATGAAGAAATAATATCAGTAAATGATACGATAATATTGCGGTGACAGATGTAGGTTGGCCAACCTTGCTTAAAAACCAATACAAACAAATAGTAGCTGTTACCCTTAACCTATTTCCGGTTACTTCAAACTGTAATAATAACCTATCCTTCAGAAAATGTCTATCATTATCTGGTTGCATATACTTACTCAACTACAGCAAAATTTGTAATAGCCATTTAAAATTAACTTTAACTCAAAGATTCACTAGGAACCCCTCCCCTCTACTTCTTAACTTATTCGAAAAGAAAATGATTAGGTTTATATTTACACAGCGAGCACTTGAATTTTAAAGAAAATCTTGGAGCGGTTTTTCGTGAAAATAAAAAAAAGGTACGACTTTCTCTTCAGCAATTTAAATAGTTATAGACAAATTTTCATCAAACTTGCAATTTTTACTTTATCTTACTCCTAGGAGCTGCAAGTATTGTAATCGTGTCAAATTTCGCCTAACTAACACACTAGGAAACAGGAAGGAGACGTAGGAGAAGTTAAAAATCATATATAAACGCTAGCGATACTCTACCATGAAGAAGTCTCCGTGATTCAGTCTTGGACACACACACACACACACATCCACAAAACATCATCACCAACACTCTGCCAGTTCAGTATGTTCAATTTCTCACGCTAGCACATCACAGTTAGGTAAAGTACTTGCAGTACTTTGTTTTGCTCTAACAATAATTTAGTGTTTAACACTGTAATTTCTCTAATCATCGTTTTTCTCTCCACTACATAAATCTATCGCTTTTATTTTAAACATTTATCCGTAATGATTGATTTGCTGGAAGGGGGGTTCTGAGGAATTAGTTATGTTATTCTAGAGTAATTCGGGTGTTTGCTGAAAACGCCATCTGCTGGGACTAGATGTAATCATATCCTACTTCCTAAGTGAAGAGAACGTCCATTAAAGTGAATTTCCGGTACTATTTTATTTATGTCACAGGGCAATTCTGAGTGCAAATTTCATTATGAAGAAAATTTGTCAAGTATTAAATTACAGTAAGAGGAAGTCGTGCGAGTGTTTCACTTCCAATTTTTTTTATTGGAGTAAGAGGAAGTATTGCGATCTTACAAAATTTTCGAAATTGAGTTTTCACCGAAAATACATATTTTGAGATTACTTAAATATGAAAAAAATATTTTCAGCGAATGGTGCGCGCGTGTGTGTGTGTGTTAATAGAATATCACCAACACGAAAAATTACAGGAAGCTCAAACTTGATATTCCGTTCGTCAAGGAGGATGCGTGCCTCCGCATCAAACACGAAGATTTCGGGCAAAATCCATCAACCGGATATGCGTCTCTGCTGAATTTTTTCTTCAGTTTTTCGAGATTTTCTTGAAAACGGCAACCAATGATTTTCTTTAAACTTCCTATACTATATACATATAAATACCTATCGCTTTTATCTGAAACTTTTTCTCAGAAAAATTTATTTTTTGGGAGTTCTGGGGGGGGGGAGGGAATCAGTAATCTCAAACATCCTCATATTAACACGATATATGGTGCTACCACCTGTATACTATTAATAGACATTAGAAACCTTGCTAAATTCCAAATTTTCTGGACTTGACTGCAAGTGAGACTTTACAGAATAAATTTTTGGGAATTTTCTTCAAAACGTCTATAACAATTTCCTTTAAAAAACTTTGTAGTTTAACTGGGCAGGTATAAACGTATCACTTTTATTTGGAACATTTGTCAAAAAAAAAAAATTGATTTGTGGATAGTTGTACGGAATTCGCGGCGTTAAATTTCAAATGTTTTTGGTGCGCTCTACTGGGCCACAATATAATCACTTCTCTATCTGTCAAATTTAGTATGCAGGTGCTTATCCCCCCCCCCCCCAACAACAACTAATTCTATTTATGTTCCGACAAATATATAAAATTTGTGTTTAAAGAAAATTTATCATTTTTTGTATAATTGTACGAGAAAATGTAAGAGAAATTCGTGTGAATGTCTCATAACAGATTTTTTTTATTGGAAAATGACTTTACCATAATTAACAGCGTTGCCAGATTGAACCAACATCTTCAAAGTACGAACTCTTATTAATTACCTAACTAAATTCATAGTTCAAAATAAAAATAAAAAATCCTAATTTTCTGTTTCTAAAAATATACAATTGAATGTTATTTGTTTTTCGTTAAATCATTATGTAATATAAAAAAAAAGTAAAGATAAAAATGGTAATTACGTAAGATATAGAAAAGTGGCATGTTAATGGGGGGTGCTAACATTGTGATTAGCAATATGATAATGATATACTTATTAAAGAATTTGTATTAACCATATCTATTTAATTAAATCAAACTGGCAGTGATATAATGATTCCTATAACGACCAAGTATCACTTGACAATGTTTACAAAACAGCCTGAAACCCGGCAATACCTTGATTATATAAAAAATTACTTCTATGTAATCAAAAATTTCTTTTTTTTTTTTTTTGTGAAATAAAAAAAACTTCCGCGTATTTTGTGCGCAGTCAAAACTAGGATAATCTGTCATCAGTATAGATTTGTTTCATTTTTATTACTTTGCTTTTTTTTTTTTGGTTTTGTTTTCTACTTCTCTATATCTCGACGAGTTTACTGTGAGTACGCATGCGTAATCTCTGCTTTTCAACCAAAAACTTTTTGGTCTTTGGAGTATTGTCTAAATAGTAGTTTGCCAAGACCCGAAGCTTTCATTTATTATATATATATATATATATATATTTACTTCCTCTTGCTCCAAGTAAAAGGAAGTATAGCGATCGCGTAAAATTTTCGGAACTAATTTTTTCCGGAAATACATGTTTATTTGTGAAGATATTACATGATATTATGTGTATGTGTTTTAACAAAGTATCCAAGAAATTCGCAGGAACCTCAAAATTGGTATTCCGGAAGTGTGACTTTACTGAATTTTTTTTTTTCTCGAAAATGGCTCCGACGAGTTTTCTTTCAACTTCCGTATACTTACTGTACACATATAAATACTTTTTATTTCTGGGAGTTGCGTTAAGCTTTTCTATAAAGTACTTTACTTCTTGTATTTCTTGTTTTTTACCACTTACACAATATTAATAAAAGTATAATAGAAGTACATATTTAATTTATGTTGGGTTTGATGGAGCACGATCGACACAAGCTGGCTCAGGTATACACCTTTTTATTTGATGGCCAGCTTACCTAGACTTATAAACGTTGCAATTTTAAAGAAAATATGTTAATTAAATTGTATTAATTGGAGTAAAATTATTTCGAAATATTCTCGTAAATGAGTCCAAACGTTTTTCTTCTAAATCTGCTGTTTCCTCACTAAAATGCCAATCACTTTTATTGGAAACATTTTTTTTTTCTGGTAAGATTGGAGGTGAAAACAGCAATGCTATGCTTTCCTCTAGAAGGGAATACGCTCAGTATAATGTACGGTTCTACCACTTAAAAACATAAGGCACAATAAAAGCATTGCTAGAATACCAGATTTGAAGAAAATCGGTTCACGAGAAATGCGACTTTACAGAATAAGTTTTTTTTAATTTTTCTCGGAAAACGGCTACAGTTTTCTTTAAAGTTAGAAAATGCTCTCCTGCTCTCCTAGATATAAATTTGCCATTTTCATTTGAAGCAAAAAAAAGAAAAGCTGATTTTACAAAGTTCTGGTAAACCTGTGGCGTTCAAAAATTCCAGGATTTGCTAATTGTTTGTTCTAGATTCTGCCTACTGGATTACAATGTAATCACTTTCAAATACTACCCCTAACTATGTGGGCTGAAAACAAACATGTCGCCATTACAGCATATCACCGCTACATTTTTTATATTATTGGGTCAATCAACAATTGCAGAGATGAGGCAATCAAACTTTGGATCAAAATGTTTTATGTTTAAGAAAAATAAAAAACTTTATTAGTTCCTATAATTATGTTAACTGTAATCAGTAAATATTGTGCGAATGATTTTTGAAAAAAAAAAATGAATTTGAAATAAATTTATGGTAAGCATGCTCAATTAAAGACATTGAATAAATGTCCCATGTATCAAGCACATTCAATGTTAGTCAGATTGCCACACACATATATATATGTGTATATAAAAGATAATATTAATGTTAAGATGTCAAGGATTGTAGTAATATTTCTTAAACATATTACCAACCATCAATCGACCTTCCTAATTCAAATCTTTTATATTCTATGTTATTGAAGTAGTGTTTATTACTATTATATATGTAATAATAATAAATCTATATAGTTATTTATGTCACTAGTGGGTAAAAAAAGGTCGTTTTACACATTCCACCAATGCCGAACAAGAAATCTGATATACAACGACTTTCTCTTACTGCAATCAATACAAGTAATCAGATCAATTTTCTTTAAATCGTTTGAATGAAGGGAGGGAGGGCTCGAACAATATTTTCATAGGTCCAGATCCCTTCCACGGTTTGTTCAGAGACTTCCATTAAATGGAGTACAAGCGTCTGAAATGGTGGGAAAGAACAGGATAGAGGTAGGCGAACTACTGAATCATAGCCAGAAGGTTTTAAAGATAATAGTGAGTTTATTAACGGGGCTTTGTAAGCTGAACTGGCATATGCACCAGCTACCTACTTGCAGAGGATGTGATGTGCCGATTCTGTGAGGCTGAGGAAGAAACCCCGGTACACATTCTCTGTGAATGCGCCTTCTGATGAGGATAAGGTTTCTTCAGTTTGGGAGTTAGTAATGCCGAAGCCACGAGCTTCATGATGAAGTCGCTTTCAGCTTTGCTCAGCATGCTTAAAATGGCGAAGCTGGAAGACGTGCTACAAACCATGAGGATACACAGTAGACCTTTTAGGGTAGGTCGGTTGGTTAAAATCATGCCACCTTTTTGTTAATCTAATCTAACGTTTGGGTGAGCATGCCATAAAGAAGGGTATATCAGAGTTTAAGTAGTATGGAAGCATTCTCTGTCACAAGTTAAGCTTGCAGCGGCAGTTCAAAGGTTAACCCAATTGACGGTTCCCAGCGACCTCCTAAAAGCAGTTTTTCAGGACTAATCTTTCCAAAAAGAAAATCGTTATAGTTGTTTAATTTAAATTTTTTCACAAACAAATTTAAAAAATCCCCCCCCCCCACATTTATTTTGCAACAAGTTCCAATTTCCGGTTAACCGACTTTCTACAAATTAGGAATACTATTAATGCCTATATTATGTTTGGTGAAAGAACCATATATTGTACTGATGTGGGCCTTCAGAGGAAAAATAACTATTCCCTCACTGTGAGCGCCCCAAAAAAATCAATTTTCCCAGGAAAATGTTTCAAGTAAAATGGACCTTCAAGTCAAACCCCAACTACCTTTTCTATTGCCCCCCTCCACTAAACATTGCAATTTTAAAGAAAATTTGTTAGTTAAATTGCATTAATTGGAGTAAGAGAATGTCGTGTACGATCCGCACCGGTTTTACTGTTTATTAAGGGCAGGCTCTCCGTTGTAAGGTATTTGGCAAAACGAAGGAAGGCTCTCCGAAAGAATCCTTCTTCTCAGGTTTCCAAGTCGAAAATTTGGTAGATCGCGATTCTATTTCTTCAGTCATGTAGCTGATAACATAATAAGTTAAGTCAATTCTGACCTTCTGATACCATTTAAATCAGATTATTAAAATTTATTTATACATATTAGTCACTCTTTAAACTACAGTGTCCTACAACAATGAGATTTCTTATCGCTCGATCATAATATCGAACCGGCTCTTGTTCGCAATGAAATTGTCGATTCCTAGATGGAAAGCAAGGTAAATTAAGCTTTATCTCGAAGTAAAATGAAAAATAGAGTTCAGAATGGCTTTAAACGTTGGGCGGCGCTGTTTTCCCAGGCTTGGCTTGTAGACACAATGATGTCTAAACAGAATGATTAAACTGTGAAGTTTGTGCCAGTTGCGGTCCCACCCCTCCACTCACAATATATCCCTGTATCCTTGTGTATAATGGCACCTCCTCCTCTATATCGGTGTGACACTAGGCCAAGTAACAAGGACAGCCCTGGGTCTTCTTTTTATCATTTTCCATATCTCGCCACAACAAACATGAATATTCTTCACTATCAAATTATTACCTACTTCCTTTGTCTATTAACTATTTAATAATTACATTAATTGTACGTAGTTCTTTTTGAATTCTGAGTTTTAACTAAAAAATCTGATGTGAAACACTCACATGACTTTCCCTTACTCCAATTTACATAGTCTCTAGTTTATCGAACTCTAATATATAACGCTTCTTCTTAATATAATTTATTTGTTTAATTGCATTATAATTAGTTGGATTCCTTTTTATGTTTTGCGAGAAACTAGATTTTGATTGAATTACATCTTGCATAGAATTCCTTCTTTATACTACTCATTCAATAGTTTGCGGACTGCGGCGCCACAAACATAAAATTAACGACAATATAATGTATAGCTTAATATTCCAGGTCTAATAGAAAGTTTTGTCACTGAAAATTATTATGAACTGTTGAAAAATATTCTGTGGGTATCAGAGACATTTTCCGTGGTAGCCTGCTTCATTTTGTGGTCATCGACCCGTTTCGGGCGTTCGCCCATCTTCAGGATGCGTTTTTTAGACAGTGTGACAGCACAGACTAAACTTACGCACAGACTTTGTGTGTCGCACAGAGCAAACTTAGTTTCATACTGAGTGTGAAACTGAGTCACTGAGTGTGAAACTAAGTTTGCTCTGTGCGAGTCTGTGTGTCCACTGTCTAAAAAACGCATCTTTGAAGATGGGGCGCCGCCCGAACGGTCGTTGACACAAAATGAAGTAGATACCACGGAAAATGTCTCTGATGCTTTCCAGCTCTACGGGACCAACCACCACAAGAAATATTTTATGGGTGTTTAACATCACTTTCATATTGTTCCATTAGTATAAACGGGCAAATACAAAATGGCGGATCTTACATTTCTACCCAATTCTCTTTTGCTTTCTTTTTGAAGAATGAAATGAAAATTCTGAATTTTTTTTTTCTTTATAGCTCACATTAATTATATAAAACAGTAAATATTATATTAGAAATAACTTGATTTTTTTTATAAATTTTTTTATTGCACAATTTGATAATCTACAGAGGAAAATTAGTAAAAAAATTCTAAACTGTTTTTTTCAAAGAAATAATGAGCTATAAATGATTGACCTATCATATTGTAGAAGAGAAGTTATGAAATGCGGGTGTATGTTAGGCCCATAAGAAATTTAGAATTATCATGTTGACCACGCCCACATTTCACACCTTCATTACTACACTGCGATTGACTAATTATTTCTATGAAAATTCTTGTTTCTCGATTTTCTTGAAATTCATTTCTTGACGAATTTCATTCAATTTGATATGCTAATTATGAAATTTGTCAATTACAATTTTGAAAACTGGATTAAAAGAAACTTGTGTGTGTGTTTCAAGCAGATTTTTGTTGTTGTTGTAAGTATACCATAGGCAACTCCTTAACCTTTTTCCATCGACAAAAATGACAACCGGAATTATCAGTTAAGTGATGAGATTTATCCTTCATTTTTATTTGTAATATTTTCTGAGAAACACTGATTTTAGTAAGATTTCCGCGGAATTCGTGGCGCAAATTGCAGATGTCACATGGACGCTCTCTTCTGATCTACAGTGTACAAGTGATCTACTTGTTGATACTTACCTCCCACCACCGCCATTTCTATATTTATGTCAGCACAATAGAATACTATTTGAAGTTTAAAGAAAATCTGTCCTCTTATACAATAACTGTAAGTAACAGTAGTAAGCAAAAGTCAGGTGAGTATTTCACATGACCAGGTTTGAAATATATATAATATATTTAAGCCTAAATTACAGAAGCAAATTGGACTAATTTGTAATTAGGTGATTATATTTTGTCAATATTTTATTTAAGTAAATAATGTAATCATTTGTTTAATAACTTACGTAAAAATATTAATGGAGCAAAAGGAAGAATTTAACAAGTGTGATTACAAAATTGAATTTACCACGACACACCCTAAAAAAAAAAAAATACACACACACATATGTGTGTGAGTGAAAGATTGACGGCTAAGCAAGACACTTGGATTTGTAATAATAAGTTTATATATATATGTGTGTTTATATATATATATATAGTGTGTCTGTATGTGTTTAAGAGAGAGAGAGAGCGGGGTACTAGAATGTTTTGCAAAATCTCGTATATCTCCTGAAAAGGACATTGCAATCGGCCAGAAACGTTACAAAATCTAATGTAATCAAGAGTGAACAAATACAGTGTGTCTGTCTGTTTATGTCTGACTTTTGTCTGTATGCGCGCGCGTATGTGTGTGTTTGTGTTTGATTGCCTATGGCAAGATAGAAATACACAGGTGAAATACCTACAGCTACTACCGATAACAGACTCTCTCCCTCTCTCTCTCTCTCTCTCTGTATATGTGTATGTGTACAGTGCATGAGGGTGTGAATATGAGTGTGTATGTGTAAGAGAGTGTAGCGCCCCCTGCACATGCACACACTCAACAAACACTCACCACAACACACACAAACACACACACACACACACACACATACACTTGTTAGTGAGGCTGTAGTGGCCCTCCGCTTGGTTAATCATTCACATTTCTTACTACACCAACAACTTGGTGCAATCAACAATACAAGTTTGTCTGTCTGTTGGACTCGTACTTTCTCTTACTACAGGGACAGCACGTATTGCGATCATGTCCAATTTTCGAAATAAGGTTTTTTCATCCGAAATATATTTTTTTTTAATTTACAGGGTGTCAACATCGTGGTCATTGGCGCTCAAAGCCTTCTCAGTGCATTGCCGGCCTCCGGACAGTGTTCTCTCACTATAGACAACCCTGTCCATCACCGAAAGTGGAGCTGTAGAGACTTCTAGGAAGAGAAAATTGTACCCTGGTAGTACAATTCGTGGAAATATTTTCCAATAAAAGTGATACGTATTTATCTGCGTAGTTAATATGGAAAGTTTAAAGAAAAATTGTTGAAAAATAATATTAAAGAAAAATAATTCATAAATTGAGTTAAGAGTAAATCCCGTGCAATCCAATTGCACAGAAATATAAAACCTAATCTTACCCTAGATTACACTATAGTCCAGAAGTTAGCGCCCCTAACATTGAACCAAACCCATGTAATGTGAAATTTAATGCCACAAATTCCAGAGGAGTACCAAAAAGCAGAAACAAAAAGTTATAAATAAAAAGTTGATTACATTGAGTTAAGAATTACATTACAGAGAAATAAAGAGTTTACATTACGTTGATATGAAAAGTAAGCATGCTACGACGGTTAAAATACTAAAAAGTGATAAACGTTTATATCTATTCAATTAGCACTCTCAAGTTTAAAGGAAATCATTGTTGTTCGTTTTTGAAAAAAACCAAACTAACTCTCCAAAAACCTACTCTGTAAAATCGCACTTCCGGTTAAACGATTTTCTTAAAATATGGAATTACATTAAGTGTTCCAATGTATAATACTATCGGCGGTCAAATCATACATTGTCCTAAACTGGTGCTTTAGAGGAAAGTCCAACTGTTCCTCCAGAATCTCCCCCCCCCCACGAATCAAATTTCTCGTGGAAATATTTTCCAATAAAAGTGATACGTATTTATCTGCGTAGTTAATATGGAAAGTTTAAAGAAAAATTGTTGAAAAATAATATTAAAGAAAAATAATTCATAAATTGAGTTAAGAGTAAATCCCGTGCAATCCAATTGCACAGAAATATAAAACCTAATCACTTTTATTTGAAACATTTTTTTGCCGGAAGAATCTAGTTCAGAGGAACATTTGACATTAGATTACTAATGTTTTATGAAGGCTTATTGGGACCTATGTTGCGTGCTTGAACAATGATTCAGTGCATTTTAAAATTTCTGTTTATTTTATAAACGTGTTTCAAAATAATGTTAAACATAGCGATATAAATAAATTATTTTCTTTTCCATCTTGATTTCTTTGATTCCAGTCAGGATATCCCGTATTATCTGAAATCTAATTAAAATCCTGTATTTAAACGTTTCAATCTGGCAATCTGTACAATAAAATGGAGCAACTGGTAACTCACGCAGATAATATGGCAATACTGGAGAGATCCCGGAGTGGGCTAAAGTTAGCCTTACTTGGATTCATTGGATGCGATGCTAAGAAATTAGAATTAGAGGTAAACTGTGGAAAAACCATACATATGGTTAATAAAAGACGGAGAAGAGCATTCCGTAACTTGAAAAGGGGAGGGTTAGTACTGCTTTGAAGGAGTTAAGAATTTTATATATTTGAAAGCAGTTTTAACATCTACTGACCAATGTGAGTGCAGACATTAGCGAGAGGATAGTTGCCGGCGATAGATGTTTCTATATGTCCCGGGCAGCAACGTGCCCCCTGGATATTGAACAAAACAAAAACAACAGTCGCCTGCGCAGCCTTCAAAATTTTGTTCTGGGTCGCGCGGCGCAGAATGGCTGGAATAGCCGAAGTCATGGCGTAGGAAAAAAATTTTTTTTTCTGACTTAGGGGGCCTTAAAACGTGTATACCAGTGAAAACTACATATTGTAAATTTGACACGATTACAATACTCACTCTAATAGTAATAACAGAAAGTAATAATATTACTTCCTCTAATTTTGTAATTGTATTACGATGCAAATATGAGTAAGGTGTGTGGGGGTTTAATATTAGTTTACTTTTTTAATGGGAAAGTATGGATATTAATATATGTTTTAATCTAAATTAACAATAAAAATGTAACGGAATATGAAGAAATTGTGACATAAGTGCTTATTTAGCAATATTACCATAATTTAGTGATAAAAATGTTATCAAGTCAATGAGGTGATAAGATAAAAATACATAAGTGGAACAGTTTTGCAATTTTTTATTTTATTTCAGTTTTTTTTTTGGCAATTATTCTTGTAAATAAATCATAATTTAGAGAAAACAACGTCGTCTGAAAGGATTTAATGATAGTATAATAAAAAAATATTTAATGGCATGATGATAAAAACGACCTCCTGCTCCCATTCATTATAAATGTTACAGAAATAATTATTAAATTAACTATCAGGTTAAATACCCAACTTTTTTTTTCCTTTAAAAAGATGGGCGTATCTTAAAGCGCATTACTTAGCGGGCATTCATCACGACACCAACTTTCACAAGTTTATCAGGAAACTGGCAACAAATAAATCGCATAATATTTCTAAATTAGGGGTAAAAGCAAACATTTACACAATTTTCTCGAACTGTAAATTCTTCCAGTTCTGAAAGAATGCAACTGATGCCAGCAAATTCCCCACATAAAAGCTGGACTCAGAAGTTCCATCAAAAACCGCATCGAAGCGCCACCACTGAGCCTCTATGCACACAACAACTGAGCATTGCACTCTCTCTGTCCACGTCCATTACAATTTTTTGGCAAATGGTCTTCAAAAAATATTGCCAATCTTTCAACCTAGAAACTGTCTCTTGCGATAGAAGAGATGGATCCATTTGAAGGGCTTAACAGGATCAGTCACCAGATAAACTTTAAAGAGTAAACATCAGCTGCTACATCAACATTATTCTGGAGAGGTTCACCAAGCTAGTAGTCACACTATCTCACCACCGTTAGAACCAGCAAGAGTTCTAAGTAATCAAGTTACTCTTCAAGTGACTCAAGAGCAAGCGCTAAACTATTTTTTTGTTAGGGACAGTTGAGTAAAAATTTCCAAGTTTGAACAGAATTTGTGGATTTTATAATAGCAATAAAATAAATAAATAAATAAAAAATAAATATTAAGGGATTTCGATTCCTTTTTGAATGTGCAACACTTTACCATTGATCTTTATCATTACAACCTCCTTGTGACTTAGATCTTGTCCCTAGCCCATACCATATTTAAAAAAACATTTGCGATAAAGAAAGCCAATAAAAAAAAGGAAGTTAGTATTATTACAAGGCTGGCATACGGAACAGCGAGAACAAGGTGTGTCTCTATATAAAAACAAGCATGAGACAAACATAACGAAATAAAGTACAATAAAAATAAAAATAGAACTTAAAAAAAAAGAAAACTAATAATACTTTTTAAAATCCATTGTTTCCAGATGATCTCATTCAATGACCACACCCTATCGATATCATTTAAATATTTATCTTTATTAAAGTTATTTCTAATGGACATTTGGATATTTCCTAAAGATTTATTTTTACAACAAACAATTGATATTTCAAAAACAAAAATATTCTTAGTTGCAACTCCTGAAGACAGATTTCCTTCAAACATAATTTTACTCAAATTTTGAAAATTTGGTCCAAACTATTATTATCTTAATAATTAGTTGCCCATACATATGAATATACAGAGAGTGACCAATCCGTCCTAGTTTGACCGGAATGAATTCCGGGATTTATTACGAAGCCCCGCAAAAGATCTTTTAAGGTCCCGTTTCTACTAAATGTTGAGAATATATTATTATTTTTTTAAATTTTTTATGTACATCTTATTACATAAATTATTGCTTAGAAAAAGTATTGTGTTACTGAAGTCTTTATAGAAAAGTAAAGAAGAGAAAATTACACTGACTATATTAAACTGAGATGGAGAGCACTGCAAGTACTTTACAGCATTGAATTCGGAGAAGTGGTAGCGTTAGAATAGAAAGACAGACTGAACTGGCAGAGTGTTAGCTTGATGATGCTTTCTAGTAGACTTCTTAAAGACTGTTGAATACTCTCTGAAGACTGTTGCTTGAGTCTAGCTAACCCTTATTATATACTTGTGAAAATTTCCCTATTTGATGGGATACGAATCATTAAAGAAAAAATGGATCCGAAGAACGAAGAATCAAACATTAATTACTCCCTAGCTACACCAAACTAGGAAGGCAGAAGTTGATATATATAGAGGCCAGCTAGCCCTACGAAAGAAAAGAGTTATCGTCACCAAACACTCAACATCATTCAACGTACTTTCTACTCTCAGCCAGTCTGTCTCTCTCTTAATTATTCTCTCGCTACCTTATTCTCTATATCTTCCAACCAGTATAAAGTCGCAGTTTGTGTTTCTATACATTATATCAGTTTTCACTCATCTACAAGTTTATTACTTAGTCTCCTGAATTAGTTCTATTCTTTCCCTCTCACATCTACCACACCTGCTAATTCTTCCTTCCTGAGAATCCTAGGAATTGAGGTAGGCGGATCTTGATCTCCGCCAAGGTGGTGAGAATGTGATGGAGAGAGGAGAGTTTCGCCTTATGTGACGTGTTGAGTGACAGTGGGCGGATTCCCATATGATTTTTTGGCTGCAGGCCATCCATTGCAATTGTGATCGTGTCACATTTTTGAAATTGTGTTTTTCACCGGGAATACAAGTTTTGGGGCTCCCTGAGACCTACTAGGGGAGCCGAGAATATCCCGAGAAAATCGTTCAACCAGAAGTTCCACATTATTGGATAGATTTTTCTTTAGTTTTTTTTTATTTTTCTGGAAAATGTCCCGTAACGATTTTCTTTAAACTGGTGCACTAACTAGACATATTAAAGAGCTAGGACTTTTGATTTAAATAATTTTAATTCGGAAAAATTCATTTTAGGGTTGTTTTGGGGTGGTAGCAGTATTTTCCTACAATGTTTATTACTCCCCTATTCCCAAGCGTGGGAGAACAGTTACAGAAAGAAAGAAATTAGAAAATAAAAGCGCCATTTTGTCTAAAATGAAGGTACATTTAAATCGATATGTAGGATTATAGTCTGAGAAAGAGAGAGAGATGGTCATTATCGATAAAGAACTAAATATATACACAAATATATATATATATATATATATAAAACAGCTATATATATAAACATATTACCTTTGACCGTTTTAATAATGTATTTGATTTGATAACAATATCTTGATGGAGAATTACTACAATAATTTCATAATTTGATTGATAACTACAATTATAACAAAATATTGGATTTTCCACTTTTAAAATATTGCACGGTCATTAATTAATTACTGCTTACATCTATTTAGGATGCTATAAATTTAATAGCTCATGTAAAAAAAGTCACACGACTTTCTCTAATTGCAAGAGAAACATTTACAATTAACACATTTCATCAAACTTGGAATTTTTACTTTCTCTTACTGTTGGAAGTGTTGCCAAATTTTTGAAATTGTGTATCCACCGGAAGTTCATGTTTTATGAACCTCTGTGCACGAAAAAAGTTTCTAGCGAATGGCTGTGTGTGTGTGTGTGTGTGTGTGTGTTTGAACACAATATCTCAAAAATGAAAAATTACAGTCGCTCGGATTTGTGTATTACGTTTAGGTATCTCATAACCGCACCTGACTTCCGGAAATGCGACTTTACTAAAAGTTTTTGTTTTCAGTTTTTTGCAATTTTTTCGAAAATGGCTCCGCGATTTTCTTTAAACTTCGTATAATATTTACATACAGAAATACCTTTCATTTTTTTTTTAAACATTTTCCTGGAAAAATTAATTTTTTGTGGGGTTCCTAGGGAAGTAGTAACTGGAGCAATAAACTGTATGGTTCCGCCAAAAATTACAAGGCTGACACCTATGACTTTATGCACTCAACAGGCTATGTGAAGGCATTAGGCTCCATATCGGAAAGGCTTGAGGCGAGGGGATCCATTGTTCCCGAGGCTGTTTAATTTAGCACTGGCGAAGGTTGTTAAGGCAATCCGTATCAATCCCGGAGGCACCTTTTTTAATAGGATGAGCCAGCTCAAACTATACCGGCACTCTTAGGAGTTTTAGAAGAGTTCAGTAAGTAGGAAGAGTTCAGGAA
Source organism: Triatoma infestans (assembly GCA_011037195.1). Lineage (NCBI taxonomy): Eukaryota > Metazoa > Arthropoda > Insecta > Hemiptera > Reduviidae > Triatoma > Triatoma infestans. The sequence continues at coordinate 199,513 of JAAEAF010000603.1, forward strand.
GACAAGTATATGCGGATCAAAAAAAGAAACGACCAGGAAGCAATATGTCTTGGGAACCATAAGTTTGAAGTCGTTAAAAGCTTTAGGTACCTTGGGGCTATTATCACAGATATAAATAAAGTCAGTAAGACATAAAAGCCAGAATAACAGCCGGCAATAAATGCTATTGGTCTTTACAGAAAGTCCTGCGTTTCAATCAGCTATCTAGGGAAGCCAAGTTAATATTGTACAAGACTTTATTAAGGACGGCTGTCATCTATGGTAGCAAAACCTGGACGCTAAATTGGAAGGATGAGCGACTTCTCAATGTATGGGAAAGAAAGGTCCTGAGGAAAATATCTGGCCAAGTAAGGCAGGATGGAATATGGAGATTGAGGTGAAATCAGGAGATAAAAGAATTATATCGTGAACAGGACCTGGTGGTAGTGGTGAAACGTGGGAGGTTGAGGTGGTTGGGTCACCTGGAAAGATTGGAGCATGACAGATATCGAGGGAGTTGTTTACTGGCCATCCGAGAAGAGGAAGAAGTAGAGGAAGACCACGGATGCGATGGCTGATTTTAAAGCAAGATTGTTCATTACATTGTATTGATTGCAGTAAAAGAAAGTCTTGTGATTGGTTCACACCACATTTTTAATAAACTTCTATTCGCCCTTTACCTTGCTACACATTAATATTTAGGTTGTAGGGAACTGTTTATTTCACTGGGTGGTTCTTAGGCAATACGAGATACCTAAATGGTTATTAGTAACTATTAGTACAGTTTCTTAGGGTGGGATCTACCCGATAAACTCACAACAGTTCCCTGCCAAAATTGACAGTTTAGAGTTTGTGATATTTGCAAAAATGATTTTGCCTGAAAGAGTTGCCTGATGTTCGCAGAGCACCAAGACATCAATCAATGACACATTTTGTTTATATATATAATTAAACTTTATATATACATTTGCTAATATACCTATATGTTATGGTAAAAGTGGTTAATTTGTATAAGGTATACTATGTAGAATACATTAATTATAATTTAACGAGTCTATGAATATGTTTTGTTTTTTTTCACCGGAAATGCCTTCCAAAAAAATTTCGAAAAAATTGTTTTATAGCGAATCGTGTGTGTGTGTGTATGAGATGAAATATCTCAAAAGGAAACATCGCAAGAAGCAGCAAATTAAATATTTCTTTAGGTATTTTCATCACATTCGACTCACAAATGCCCCAAAAATCTTTGTTGTGGTGGTTGGTTCCGCAGAGCTGGAAAGCATCAGAGACATTTTCCGTGGAAGCCTGCTTCATTTTGTGGTCATCGACCGGTTTCGGGCGTTCGCCCATCTTCAGGATGCGCTTTTCAGACAGTGTGCCAACACAGACTCGTACAGAGACTTAGTTTCACACTAACTGAGGTGTATGTTTAAAATACTAAACTCTTAAACTAGGTAAAGGGATGTGGCCAGATGGGTGGGAAAACACGTGTTTGGGTTGTTAAAGGGCAAATTCTTTTCTTACAGTGGACGCGGGGGTCTAATGTTTAAACTCTGTTGTTGGAGGGAGACTTACTTTACAATTAACTAACCAAAATATTTTTTGTATATCTTAATATTTTGGTTAGTTAATTGTAAAGTAAGTCTCCCTCCAACAACAGAGTTTAAACATTAGACCCCCGCGTCCACTGTAAGAAAAGAATTTGCCCTTTAACAACCCAAACACGTGTTTTTCCACCCATCTGGCCACATCCCTTTACCTAGTTTAAGAGTTTAGTATTTTAAACATACACCTCAGTTAGTGTGAAACTAAGACTCTGTGAACACTGTCTGAAAAGCGCATCCTGAAGATGGGCGAACGCCCGAAACCGGTCGATGACCACAAAATGAAGCAGGCTTCCACGGAAAATGTCTCTGATGTCCCAAAAATCTATCAACCGGAAAAAGTTTTGTTTTCCTTCAGTTTTTCAGTGATTTTTCTCGCTAAGAAACCTGCCAAAAATTTTCTTGTAACTAAGTATACATTTATTGTATGGACGAGGGCGACGTTGATCGCCTGCTCGTGGTGGTCCCTGCGTAATCTAGAGGATCAGCAACGTCGCCGGTCATCGTGCGATACGCATTCGGGCACGACCATCTGCAAGCTCATTTACATAGATTCGGCGTGGTTGAGAATGATCAATGCCCACTACGCCAGGAAGGGAGAGTGGAGGCAGAACACCTTGAAGTTGGTGTAGCGCTGAAGGATGTTCGCGACTTCGCCGGAATATCATCACTGGTAAGTGTGGTTCGGCAGTGCAGCCGCGTGCACTATTCTATTGGGCAGCACACCATATGGCAACTCTGGCACGAGTGGGCGTTGGATACAAACAAAATTATTGTATCCAGTTATTTGGAACAGTAATTTTCTAAGTAAAACTGACATGAAAGATTCTAAACATGCTAAGACATTAAAGCTCTACAATACCACTTTAGTTCACCTGCAGGAAGAGAAGGGAACTAAATTATTTGTAAAAATTCCGGCTTTTAAGTCGTGTGATATTTTATTGATGGTAATCCATCCAATTACTGTCCAGCCTCAATAGTAAATTTGAATTATATTAAATTGAATGGCTAGAAGTATTTGTTTCCTTTCCTCAACTCCCTACCACTTCTGTCAGAAAGATTAGTAACGTATTCATTGAGTTATCCAATTTTGTTACACCTGAAATTCATAGTGGTTTGGACATTTTAAATAATGTCATTATTAATCACTTTGCTCATAACATACTTTGTAGTAAAAAAAAAAAAAAAAAAAAAGGAAAAAAAAAGGCAACAATTCATTTAACCAATAATATTGTAACTATATATAATATTGTAACTATATATAATATTGTAACTATATATAATATTGTAACTATATATATGTATATATAGTTATATGAATAAAAAAATCTGGTGTGAAACACTCACACAACTTTCTCTTACTCCAGTTCTCTAAATGATAATTCACAAATTTTATAGTTTGTGTACCAAATTCAATGAAATTCGTCGAAAACTGAAAAAACTGTTCAGTAAAAGCGCACTTCCGGTTCACTAATTTTCTAGAAACTCGAAATTTCAGCCTTCTATTTATTTCTAACTAATTATGGTTGGATGATAGAATTGTATAATCAACTAGGATAGCACTTTGATGAAAATCTAACCCCACCCCTCCCCTAAAAATGCCCTTAAAAGAATTTTTCCAGATAAATGTTTTAGATAAAAGTTGTAGATCTTTGCATGTTTAGTTTATATAGGAAGTTCTAAAAAAATCGTCGGAGCCATTTTTGGGAAAATTGCGAAAAAGTGAATAAATCATTTAGTAAAGTGGTAAAGTAAACGCACTTCCGGTTATCCGATTTTATTTAAACTCGGAATTTCAACAACATATCTAATTCTAATTAACATTATTTAGATGACAGAATTGTTTTACAAACTGAAATAGCACTTTAGATCAAAACCTAATCCCATCCATCCCCCAAAAGTGCCCTTCAATGCATTTTCTCGGAAAAATGTTTCAAATAAAAGTTGTAGCTCATTGTATTTGTAGTTGATGTTTGACGTTTAAAGAAAATCGTTTTGAGAAAATTGCAAAAAAGTAAAAAATCCAACTAGTAAAGTGGTACATCCGGTTGAGGAATTTTGACAGCTAACGTACAGTCAGATCCCATGGTGACCTCTAAACGGAATATCAAATTTCAACTTTCTACGATTTTTCGTTTTTGAGCATGCTGTTTACCTACATACATACCAACACACACACACACGCGACACACACACACACACACACAGAGACCATTTGCTAAAAACCACTTTTTGGACTCAAGGGACCTTAAAACGGATATTTCCGGTGAAAACTCGATATCGAAAATTTGACACGATTACAATACTTCCTCTTACTAGGAGTAAGAGAAAGTAATAGTTAAGTCATATATAACATTAACTAGTTGTCTACAGATAGATAGTGAACAAGATATATGTCGAGGTTAAGTGTAACACGTCTAATAATTTCGTAATGAATTCCAAGGTATCAAAATCAACTGTTACAATTATTGTTAAGTGCATTATCAAATATTAGCAAAAATATTCCAATAAAACCTGAACATTGACCAGAAAACAAAAGACACAAATTAATCATTTGTATGTTTGTAATCAACTATATACATAAATATATCAGTTTCATTTGTGATTAGGCAAACTATGCAGACATGTTTGTACTTCATGAAAGTCACTAAAACTTCCAGTTTTCCTTGGGTCATGGTTTTTACTTTTTCTGTGGATTTTTTTTTTTTAATTTAAGGCGCGACAACATCTACGGTCACTGGCGCCTGGAGCGTTCTCAGTGTACTGCCAGCCTCCGGACAGTGTTCTCTCATTACAGGCAACACTTCCATCACTGGACAGTGAGCTGTAAAGGCTCCTAGGAAGAGAAAATCTAGGGCAGCACTGCTGGACTCGAGCCGGGGACCTCCGTGTGGGAATCCAGTACGGTAACCACTGAGCTAATCCCCTCCCCAGCTGTGGATATAATAGAATCATTTGTTTAAATGACTTGTCTCAGAAATAAGTTATATCAATAAACTACTTGTTGATCAGGTCATTAATGGGTATTTTTTTTTTAAATTGACAGTGTTTTTCTAAGTGATAATCTGTTAGAAAAATGCTGGGCTGTTTTTCTTGTACATTAATCTTACATGGTGTGAAACATTCACACTCTCTTGTTGTTATTACAATTATATATAGAATGACAAATATTCTTTAACTATAAATTTTACACATTTGTCCTACATAAATATAGAGATGGTCGGACGGGGGGGGGCGAGCAAGCAACCAACCTACTAACCCAGGGAGGGAAAGTTTAAAGGAAATCATTATATATTTGTTGTGGTTAGGACCGCAGATGTGGAAAGTATTAGAGATATTTTCTGTGATAGCCTGCTTTTCAGTTTGTGGTCATCGACCGGTTTCGGGTATTCGCTCATCATCTTTCTATTTGTCAAAAGTGTAATAACATAGACTTGCACAGAGCAAATTCAGTTTATACCCTCTCGCACGCTCTGTGCACGTCTATGTAATCATACTGTTTTGACATAAATATCCTGATAATAAGCGAACGCACGAAACCGGTCGATGATCACAAAAAGCAGCCGGCTATCACGGAAAATATTTCTAATGAATCATTATATACATTAAGAGAAAATTACAAAAAACTAAAAAAAAATAATCTGTAAAGTGGCACTTCCACTTAAACTCCCAACTTCCAAATTTTCCTTAAATTTGAAACTCTAACAATGCATCAATCGTAGGTTTATGGATATTATATATTTGGCAGAACCATCGAAGTGGTTCATTAGAGGAAAGTTAACGCTACTTTTCACACAGAAAATCCCCAAAAAATCAATTTTCCCGGGAAATATATTTCAAATAAAAGTGATAATTATTTATGAGTGTGTGTAGGAAAATCGTTGGAGACGTTTTCGAGAGAATCACGAAAAATTGAATAAAAAAAACATTCAGTAAAGCCGCACTTGCGGTTGATGATTTTCACCGAAACTTTCATATCAAATTCGTTGGTAGTTCCGAGTCGGAATACCAAGTTTGAGCTTCCTGCTATTTTTCGTTTTTGAGATAGTTTGCACTCTCTCTCTCTCTCTCTCTCTCACACACACACACACACTCACAGACCTTTGCTAAAAACTTTCTTTTTTCTTCGTACTTAGTAACTTGAAAATGTGTATTTCCGGTGAATACTAAATTTCCAAAAAGTTGCCACAATCTCCATACTTGCTCTAGAGTGAACGTAATGACGCTTGCAGATGAAAGAGAAAAAATCGAGAAAGAAATAATGACTAGGCGGGGGAGACGATAAACAGTTCAATTATCATGACTAAATAATAAAATTTAATTATTTTCTATAACTCAGAAAACAAGATTTGAAATATTATTCAATTAAAGAAGTCAAAGATGGAAACTTGAAACAACTATTGTGTACTGGGCAAGCAACATGTAGTAACTGTTCAAACAATTGTAAGTTGGACAAAAGACGCCGCAATCTGTCTATTAAGAAAGAACAGAGAATATTGCCTTATAAAAAGGATCGTCTCACAAGCTGTTGGTCAAACATGTATAAATAATACGAAATCATACACGCTTTCTTAAGAGGAGGATTCTGGTTGATTTAATTAGAAGCACTCTGGAAATCTTATATTTTCTTGGAATTTTTCTGAGGGGAGGACAGAAACAGTGAGGGATTTCTAATTTTGATGTACTGGGTTATCTGCCTTCTTTTTCTTCTTCCTCATTTTATTTAAGGCCCAAGGAATTATAAATTGCTTCCTCTAGCTACTACAAGAGGAAATATAGCATTCTAGGCTATGAATGAAAGAGGAGGAAACCATCATATATGTTTTGAGACCTCTTAAGTATGAACAAAAATAAAGTCAAAACCAGAAAGTCACAGGAAGTTCAAACCTGATATACCTTTAGATATCTCCAAGGGGACCCGAAGCGATAAAGTATCCAATAGTACTGGGCTAGCAACGCGGTTTCCCGGTTCGGGTCTAGCAGTGCTGCCCATACATTTTGTCGCCCCAGCAGCCTCATCCCCCCCAAGTCTGCCAGGATTTTGTTTAAATATTGCATTATAAATAATACAAAAATTAAATCCAAAAAATTTTTCCCACGATGCTGAGGTCAACACCGTCTTTGACTTCACGAAAATCCAAAGGCGATACGCTAGCTACTAGACCAACGAGTGACGGCATGTTCAACTTTATTCAAAGTAACTAAAGTTTTTTTGCAGCTTTCGCGATTTCCCAAGGTTTTCTATGCAGTCACAAGTTCCCAAGATTTCCTTTAAACTTTACTAACAATTTACACATATCTATGAAGTATAGACATAATATATAGTTCTTTATCATTTTCATTGAACAATTTTTCAATGAAAATCTATTTGGGGGCTTCTAGGAGAGTGCTGATCTCATCAGGTTGTTTTCCTCTAAAATAATTTCAGCAGACTGCACTTGTTCTGCAAGCCGTACATTACAGACGACAATTTAGATATAATAATAACAAATGATAAGAAATGCGGTGAACCGGAAATGTGACTTTTTTTTGTTATTTCATCATTTACTCAAAAATATGATCATAATTTGAAGCATTTGTTTTTTTCTTGGGAAGAGGAAATTGATAGTAGTAGGTATTGGGGGGAGTTTTGAAACCTTTGTATCCTAGGTTTCATTGTATAACAATGCCTCTACCGTACGAGTTAAAGAAACTAAACGTTCAGTAAAAATTCCGATTTTTAGGGTTTAGGATTGGGTCTAGTATACTTGCTTGCAGAACTCCTACTTTTACAAGCCAGAATGTGGAAACAGCAGAACCATGGCTGTACTCTAAGAACGTCAGGTAAGTAGGAACGGAGGATAAGGTAATAAATGAATTTATTTTTTCCTAATGCCCAGCGTCATTTGGCGCTCTGCCACGAGACGCCATGCAGCTCTATATAATTTTGCACTCGCTGAGTGCTGGTCATTAGAAGACACACTTCCTCCTACATTTTTTTATAAAAAAAGTGTCCCAGGATTTTGCTTAAATCAGCGGAGGCTTTACCGAATAGATGAGTTCCCTCCATGAGCCTGGACCCGCAGATAACACAGTCCGGATTGTTGACCATTCCAGCTCTGCACAAAAGCACCTATAGATAGCCATGTCCGGTGATTAATCTAAAACCGGCATCACGCTGTTAAGAAGAATCGCCTAATACTTGCCTTCTGACTGTGTGAAGAGAAATTTTGCCATGAATAAGTGAGTGTAAGTTCAACAGCAGTCCAAAATGGCAAACTTGATCAAAGCAACTTGTTCTACTTGGAGTAAGTAAGTCGAGTGAGTCTTTTACACCAGATTTTTTAAAATTTGTTATATATCTTGAAACCTGGCGCCGGCATATTGGCTTATTTCACCTCTTTAAGAGAACGCTTTCTTCATTCTTTAATCATATAGAGTTGGGCCGTGCAGATATTGCTTTCAGCACTGTTACTAAAAAAGCAAAACAAAAATAACGCGGAAGTTGACTGTATTATGAACGTAATAGATTACGTCAAAAACAATGTACAGGTGAATAGTATTTTTACGTCATTAACAGGTTGCAGGTTAAGGTTAAAACATTCCAGTAGGTGCTGTAACCTATTCGGCAAATGTTAGAACTAAGGAATTTAGTTCTATTTAGCAGGGTCTGCTGCCTGGTGGTTATCTATTGAATTAATTTTATTTTCAACAGTTACTGTCAAAAATAGTTTTTTTTTTGTTAATCATAAACTGCTATAATGAATTAGATCATGTTATATTGAATAAAGTAATCTGATTAATATTTTCTTTATTATTCTAATAGAATTTACGCCACCATTGAAGCTAGTTGATAAAATACAAATATGAATTGAAAACCAAAGAAATTTTTTTTTTTAGGCAGGCTATTTCTATGTCGCGGATAAATAGGCTATACTTGTTAAATAGGCGGCTGATGTTGTTTGGTTAGTTGGATATCCAGGGAGTACGTGAGAACAATCTCGGACGCGAACAATTTCACCCCCTGTTAAAAAAAAAAAAATAAGTCTACCAGGATTTTGTTTAAATATTGCATTGTAAATAATACAAAATTACACCCAAAAAGTTTTTCCCACGATGCTGAGGTTAACAAAATCTTTGAACCTAATTTAAAAAAATCTTGTGTGAAACACTCACACGACTTTCTCTTACTGCAGTTTATAAAATTCCCGGGGTGTCAGGGGATGAGTCATTGTATTAAATACATGAGAATCTTTTTGAGAATGTTAAAAGGGGTGAGGGGTTGGACGCCAGGGGTGCCAGACGGGCGGAGCTCCTATTACAAATAATATTAATATAAATTAGAAGCATTGATAGAATTCAACGGTTTTAGAACATATGTGAAATGTAACGTTAAACGAATAATAAGTTTTGAATTTTTTGAAGTATTCTTGAGTTTTGAACGATTTGCATTAAACCTGAAATGCTTACTGCACTGATAAAAAGTATTATCTTTATTTCAAAGATTTTTCGTTTGGCCATATTGCCTTATGGTGAAAAGTTTTAATTCAATTTTCGCCAAAAATAATTGTGCTTATATTATATTATATGGGCGTTATGATGTGCAAGTATTGCGGGTTTAGTTGGAATAAGAAAAATGTTTTTTATTAACTATAAGGGGGATCGGTTTACCGGACATGCATCCCTTCTATTCCTTTACAAGAGATTAAATTTGGATCCATCTCTATTGTTGGAGCTTACAACCTGTTTACTCCACCTCATATGACACACCCATATATTTTCTATAAAACCGTTTAGAGTTATCGTTGAGCGAACATAGAAAAAGGTCATAGGGAATATACCTGTACAGTTGAGCGTATTTGAATGGAATGCATTGTGTCAAAACAAGCCTTGAGCAGTTTAAATTTAAACCTAACCTCCCCCATATCCTCTTCAAAATAAATTTTTTGAAAAAATGGTTAAATAAATGTGAAAACTTTTTATCTGTGCAGCTAGTTAAAGTTTAAAGATTAACTTGTTGACTTGATAGGTTTAAAGGTCAACTGATTTTCAAATTTGGAATCTATCAATGCTAATATGTATTAATATTGTGTACGTGGTAAAACCATATATTGTACCGAATTGGTACTTAAGAAAGCCTAACGTTTCCGTTCCTTCAGAAATCCCAAATTCCGGCAAAGTATTTCAAATAAAAGTTATAGGTATTTATGTGTGTGATAAGTATTCGAAGTTTAAAGAAAATCGTTAGACCCGTGTTCGAGAAAATCGCGAAAATTAAAAGAAAAAAGACACTCAGTAAAGGCGCACAAACAGGTGGTGGATTTTGCCCGAAACCTTTCTATCTGATGCGGTGGTAGTACCTAAACGTAATTATTACAAGTTTGAGCTTCATGCGATACTTCGTAAGAGAAAGTAAAAATATAACTATATTAATATGGAAGGCAAAGACAAACTACGATTCTTAAATATTGCCACGAACATAACAAGGCACTAAATAAATTTTGCATCGTTTAATATATAATAGTAATAATAATGATAAGAATAATAATATAATTTTCAAAACAAAATGCGAGGTCTCTATAGTTTGTATACGAACCTTGAAGAAACTCCTTGGTGTCTTCTTCGAGAAAATAGCAGAAAACTGAATTATTGTGCTTAGATTCACCCAGAGATATATCATTGATGAAGATAACTAAACATTTAGTGAAATTTATAAGTTTCAAGAACAATATTGTCAATAATCACCATGTAAAATGTAGTAAGCGAAAGTTGTATGAGTGTTTCACACTAAATTTTTAATTAATATATTACAAAGGAAAGGAAGTTATGAATTTTAAAATTAAAATAAAAGTTCTACCATTAAACAATGAAAATTCCGCTGGAAAATGGAAAAGTAAAAGAGTTTGGGGAAATTAAAACTTACATTAGAGAGGACACTTGGGAAATGAGTAAAAGACGCGCTTCTTTTTCTTACGTCTTAACTTTACAAATTATGTAAAAGTTATCACAACTTCCATTAGAATAATTCTTAATTTGCATGTTGAACTGCAATATTACTGCAATAAATTATTATTATTATTACTATTATTTTGCTACGTCACGCACTTGCGGAAATTGAACAGTAATGGATGGGGCAGCATGCTGCAACCTTCCATTCATTTATATATATATATATAAAGCGGTGCATAAACAAACAAGTAAAATGAATATATTATAAATAAATAAATTCCATTCTGTTGCTAGAATTTTACAGATTATCCTTGAATTGTCTAGGAGGACCGACTACTGTGCCTCCAGCAGAATCTGAACAGGAAGTTCGATAGCTTTACGACATCTACAGTGGCATTGGACACTAAGCCATTCACCGAGATGACGATTGGGGGACCTCCACCCTCTCCAGCCTATACATCTGTTTTAACTCAATACCCAACTCTTGGTACTTTCTGATTTTCTCCCCGCGCGTTTTTTTTGCAAATTGATGATCAAGGGGATCGCTACATCAATTAGTCTACCGGCCTTCGTTCCCAGATCTAGCAAGAATGTCAGGGCTGTTATTGGGAACCAATCTGTCTGTGATCATTTGGGTATCCCAATAAATGTTCATCTGAAGAAATTCAGGGGGCTTATATCTATAAGAAGTGCCGTCCCAAAGGCCGTACAGAGTCCTAATCGCTGAATGGACAATTTTGGCAACATTATCATGTCTCTGCAGATAATCCTTCGGGGCTAGTACTCAGCAGACCCGTAATAATAATAAAATAATAATTAAATAATCTGGTGTGAAACACTCATACGGCTTTCACTTACTGCATTTTACATAGTTATTATTGACAATATTGTTCAGTCGCGGCACCTTTGAGGCTTAACTTTTCATTATGCTTCTTTATATTTCTATTTTTTATTACCCTGTTTATCGCGTTTGCATTTTAATCCCTTGCTATTTTCAAAGCATTATTTCCTTTTCATTGCATCGCTAGCCTGGTTCTCATGCTTCCCCGACTTTCCCATTCTTCTCCTTTGGTGGTGGGATTGGCGGCGCCTTTATGTCGTAGGGTTTTGCCCCTTCTTGCTTTCCCACACCCTTAGATATCCTCTATCCCTTTATAAAATTACTTCACTTCTCTCTGGATTTTGACGAATGAAATTTATAAAGTTATTTATCGTGCCTCTCCAGTGTATAAAGGTGTTTATAGCCACTGCTCACCGGCAAAGTCTTACTTCCTTTTACTCGCTAAACAATAACATTTAAATTCAGCACTTTTGCCCTTGAAGTACGCCTTCCACGCCTCTCCATAGTGCCCGTTCCGAGTTTGTGAATAACTTCTTAAGAAGACTATCGCACCTTGCTACTTCAGGAACAGTTCTTGAAGAACTTCGCTACTCTAGCTGTTGGGTTTAGCCGCACCGAGGAAACTTCTATCATATATCTACAAGGGAATCACCCGCCGCATCTCATACAATACCGTACCGTATGCAACATCACTTACTAGCACGCTCTCTCTCTCTCTCTCTCTCTCTCTCTCACACACACACACACACACACACACACACTCGCTTTTGCAAATACACACCACATAAACACACCCCTTTTCTGCCTATTTCTATCTTTTCCCTTTCAGCTTCTTCAACTCATTGAACCTTCAATTCAAGCTTTCATCACCGCTCCTGTGCCACCGTTTGCAATAAGGTGAGTGACATCATCTATTTTTACTTTTATTCATTTTCTTTTGCAGCTAGATTTTTCGCTCCTATAACCCTCTCGCCTTTCACATCGAGTGTCTGGTGACGCCCAGACAAATATTGTTCTTGAAACTTATAATTTTTACTAAATGTTCAGTTGTCTTCATCAAAACAAAAGTGCGCGGTCTTTATAGTTAGTATACGAATCTTCAAGAAACCCCTTGGTGTCTTCTTGGAGAAAATAGCAGAAAACTGAAAAAAATAATTCAAATAAAAGCAGTTTTATTGTGTTTATATTCACTCAGAGATATAAAATTGATGAAGACAACTAAACATTCAGCAAAAATTATAAGTTTCGAGGACAATATTGTCAATAATCACTATGTAAATTGCAGTAAGAGAAAGTCGAATGAGTGTTACACCATATTTTTAATTATTATTTTATTATTATTATTATGGGTCTGCTCAGTACTAGCCCCGAAGGACTTATTAGGGCCAAAATTGTCCATTCAGCGATCAGGACTTTGTACGGGACGGCACTCTTATTATAGATATAAGCCCCGTGAATTTCTTCAGATGAATATTTGTTGGGATACACAAATGATCACAGACAGATCCGTTCCCAATAACAGGCCTGACATTTTTGTGGTGGCGAGTCGAGTAGGAAGTAGAATGGCGAGTGCTGTAGCAAGTAGAATGTCGAGTCGAGTAGCAAGTACAATTGCTGATTTTTTTTTTTTTTTTTTTCATTCATAAATGAATATCATTGTTAATACTTTGAAATGTTGTCTATAATTGATCGAACTAGGGCCTATGGTCATATAACATTTTTTACTTAAAATTGACTTCCCTAACAAGTTCCCTAAGTTTTTTACATTCCCTATAGATCAGCCTAAATTCTCACCGGGAAACTCTTAAAAACTATTTTCTTGGAAGAAGAAACAAAAAGAAATTTAAATAAAGAGAGATGGCTGTGCTAATTTGATGCGACAATGAATGCCTTAGTTTTAGCTCCTCTATTTGCTCCTTAATGGGCTCCTGACCTTAATCACTAACTGAACGTAAATCTAGGTCATTCTCTGTCTGACCCTGCATCCTGGATATCTCTCTCTCTCTCCCTATAAAGTTCTATTTAAAAAAACAATATCAAATAAAGCTTATTTAAGCAGACTGTCTTACTTATGGACTATATATAGCATATATATATATAAATATATAAATTGCTGTGTGAAACAATCACACGGCTTTCTCTTACTGTAATTACAATTCTAATTCACAAATTTTCTTCTGACTTGGAATAATGGATTCTGGCAGCTAATCTGCACTATCAATTCCCAATATAACTCGAAATGGGGTTTACAGTCAAGTCTAAACCACATAGATCTCACAACACCAAAGAGGATGGTTTTCTTTCGAGAAAATGTTTCCGAAAATAAAAATCTGTAATGAGACACTTACACGACTTTCTCTTACTCCAGTTTGTACAGTTACATATAAAAATTTTTTTTTTTAGACTCAAATTTTTCTTATTAATCCTAAACGAAATTTAGAAGTCGTGGTGGTAGGGGGGGATAAATACCTACCTATTAACTATGGCAAGTATAGAAATGGTTATATTTTGGTCCACTAAAGCGCACCAAAAACACTGAAACTAATGCAGGAGTTGCAGATGCATGCAAACAACCGAGAGACCGTACCGCCTTTATGGGTCACCACAGCTCAGGAAATCATGCACACTTACCAGAACACAACATATTACACACATTGCACTCTTACAATACACGTTCATATTCTACATTCCCATGACAAAATCCACAAAGACATTACTGTACATACACCTTAGAGCTATCGTCCCTAAGAAGCGCTCCGGAAGGTGGAGCTTGCAAGCTCAAAAAAGGGAGGCCTTCCACCAAACTAGGTATCTATGGGCCAGTCCAGAACTGTAATTTAAATTATTCAGCCTCAAAGAGGAGATCTAGGTCTTAATAATGCTGACGAGCTCTAGTAATTATAATAATTATAAGTTAGCCCTACTGAACACTAGGTATATTAACTAAGGAATGAATTGCAAGAACTTAACACTGTATAAATTACTTTAATTATAAATCACTGTAATAAAGAGAAGAGTATGGTTGCGTGAATAGAGAGAGTGATAGACTGCCTGGCTCATGGATTGTGGTCGTTGAATGAGTGTTTAATGGTGGTTGAATGTGAAGGGAGTATGAGAGAGAGTTGGCATTATATGCGAAGCTTAAGCTTATCTTCCCCTACTCTCCTTAACTTCTCCTTCCATTATCGTCACATATGGTTCTTAAATTGATCCCTCAGAGCTACGGGCCAGAACTTGTGATAGGGAGACATTTCACGCCTCTTGTGACCTATCGGTTGTGATCGGTGTTTTATGAGAGCGGTTGCTGTTAAGGCCGCTTAAAATACGTCACGACGATCCATTACAAATATAGGTGTGACTTCATTTGTCAGTTCGTGTGTTTCCATTTACATGACCATCACCAACTATCATTTCCTGCTACACTGGGCAGTAAGCATTCCTAGTTTAAAGTAAATCGTTGTAGTCGTTTTTGAGGAAATTCCAAAAACTCGAAAACCTCTTCTGTAAAATCGCATTTCCTCCTGTCCATTGATTTTCCTTCAACTTTCAATTCTAGCAATAAAGCGGGCTAGCTTGACTAGCCGCTACCGTCTTTAACTTCTCCTTCCAATGTCCAGATATGCCCTTCTGAGAGCTTGTGATAAAGCAGCGATCTATATTATACATGTAATAAAGAGAACAACTAAACAAGTAGTAAAAATTTCAAGTTTCAAATAAATTCCTTAATAATAATTGTAAGAGTAAGTAAATTGTAAGAGTAAGATGTATTAAGTAGTTCAAACCAGATTATTTGTTTAAAACTTGTATAATAAATATTTTAATGAAATATAATAGTTTATAATACCTTCTTTATTATAGAATTTATGTAATGAATATTTTATAAGCGGGTGTTATTCATATAAAGATGAATGAGAAGGAGATAAGAAATATCAGAAAAAGAAAGAAGAAAGAGGCAAACACCACCTGTGGAGATCTACAGGTGTACCAGAAGAGAACCAGTGTGTATGAGTATGTATGTGTAGAGTAAGAGAGGAATGATCGATCCAATGACCTTGGTGAGGAGGGGTAGTACTAGTAGAGAGTACAGTGGCTATGCGATTCTCCTTCTTTCTCTCTCCCTGCACTCCTACAGAGAGGGTTGTAGCTTAGGGGGGAGGAGGATGTACTGCTATAGAGTGTAATTCGAACACCGCGCCGGCAGTAGAACACAAGAGTCCGCCAGCCACCCTAGTCAGTCCAGTTGACTATACACCGTTCTAGTATTTAGAGCCATTCAGGCGGTCGCATATATTTCTAGTTTAATAAATGCACTTACTTTTTTATTGTGCCTCAGAATCAACGAAAGTTGATCAACCCCATCAGGAAGGAATTCAGAAGGTAATTTTTTCATAAATGTTTTTATTTAAACCAAAAAAACAAACAAATTTTTTAAAAAGAAATAAATAAAAGGAAAATACAAAACCAAGCCGAAATCCAAGCTAGGATCTTATTGAAGTCGCCCTAGAGGAAGTGGACACTAGTTTCTCTCGGACTTACTACACCTTGGACTAGTTACTTCCTCTCGAACAGTTCTACAACCTTGAATACAATCTGGGAAAATCTTCTGTAAAACAATCACACGACTTTCTCCTACTGATATTTGCTTAAAAATCCTCTAATTTTAATTCAAATTTTCATTTCTCTTTATCTTCCATTATGTTTTCGGAACAGTTTTGAATATCCGAATTATTATATTGTAGAAAAAAGCCCTTCAATATCTCAGTAGCAAGTATTTAATTTTTAAGGAAAATCTGTTGAAGCAGTTTTTCAAGAAAATGGTGAAAAAATATGTAGGGGTAGTGAACCCCCACCATTCATCAGATAATCATTTTCGGCCAACATATTTTTCCTTGCTTCAAAGCTCTCTCGAAATTCTTGTTCAAAAATTTCATGATTGTGGGCTGTAGTTGAGCCCACATCTCCGCTGGTAGTCAAATATTTCATATCGTCTAACTCAGTTTTTGTTTCATGTATTTCTCCTTCAGAAGCGTGCCTAAATGCCAGTGTGCTACATTTTTCTGCCAAATATTGTGACATTGACTTCTTCAGTCTGGCATGACGTATTGATCCCTTTAAAGTGTGAGTCACTTTTGTTTTCAGCATTGTTAGGGGCAGCGTAAGTATTTTGATACTTAACCACTTGGAACACATTATCACAAAGAAAATCCTCGGTCTCAATAAACTTTTCTGTGGATACTTCTTCCTTTTCAGAAAAATGTAATAAATAAATATTGTCATTTTCCAGTTCCAGAATATCTTGTTCACTTGCGCAACATGGATCTCCATTGGTTGATTCATTACACAACCATTTCATAATATTCTTTTTCTCTACTCCATGTTTGTTATTAGCATCCGTTAATACACTTTTTTGTGCATTCAATTCGGCACTAAATTGACTGCAAAATTTTGAACACTCACTTTGCCCTTGAATCATTTTCAAATCACTCAAAATCGACTTTTCATCTGCATCCTTGTTTACTGTGCATGCAATAGGACTCAAGCCAGATATATAAGTTTCAATAATGTTTGAAACATTTTCTCGTGGTGTACTGTTGCCGTTACCAAAAATTTTTATCTCTTCAATACTTAAATTTTTTAGAAGCAGTTCCATTCTTCGAGAAGTATTCAAAATTCTCCGAGGACATAACTTTTCCTGCATTGAATCTCGAGAAAGATATAGTGAATCCTTTATATCTTCTTTTACTAATTCTTCTTGAGGTTGTTGGGAATGTCTTCTGGATGAGTGGCATCTTAAATGATAACTGCTTATAAATATCTTTCTGCACAGAGGGCACTTAAACTCAGCGTGTTTGGTTTTTGATGTAAGCACGATATGTAACTTTTCATGTGGATTATTCATAGTAAAGGCTTAATCTTATTGAGATCTAGATTAGAACTAAACTAATATTAACTTGCTCAAATAAATTATACCTAACTAAAACGTCTCAATCTCAAACACTACCAACAAATCACTAATCTCCCGCCAACTTTTTAGTAGCCTCATAAATAATTAATTAATATTTCGAAGGTCGATGAATGTCTGCAGATTATGTCGACAGAATTCGAAGTGCTAAAGCTAGATAGATTAAGCGAATATTGTTAGTGGTAAACAAGTATTATAATAGTATCATAAAATATATATGAATGTATATGGCCATATGAAAAAATTATTTACATGGGGGTGTTGATTTTAATCACCCTTCAAGGTACATGTGACAAAGAACAATTAAAAGTGAAAGTAGTAACTATAATAATCTGTTTTTTTTTACCAGGTGCAGAAAGATATCTCCTTTTATTAGTACTTCCATTGTTCGGCAATTCCTTGAAGATTAAAATTTCCCAATTGAAAATCCTTTCCTATTGAATGTGGCTGGAATTCCTGCCTAATGTTTGTAAGGGGCTATGCTTATTGTTATTTCACCCGGATGATGTAGGGGTAGTGAACCCCCCACCACTCATCCACTCTAGCGAGTGAACCCCCACCACTCATAAGCAGCCCCTCGCGAACAGAGAGAGGAGAGGGCTCGGCGAGTGTATATAAATACGGGAGAGACAGTCAGAAACCATTCTGAAAAATTCAGTCTTACACTCAAACATCCACTCCGTACATATCGTTTAGCCACGTCAGTCTGTCAGTTCAGTTCAGTTCAGTTAGTGTAAAGTCTTTGGTATACAGTCAGTTATATATTTACATATATCAATTATATATCTTATACCTATATTAAGGTGTTATTTATCTATCATCTTCAACAACCAACTTCTCCTCACTACACCCTTACAAAATATAAAAATTAAAAAAATTCTGAAACACTCACCGCCATTCTTTTATTGCAAATTACATTGCTTTAATTTATTATTTATTTGTACGAGTTTTCCAGGTTACAAATTTGACATGTAACTGTAAATTTATATATGTGCATCCGAAATATAATATAATATAATTGTACTTCCGGAAAACCAATTTTTCTTCAAACTCGAAATTTTGGCCACAGATTAAATTCTTTTCTTTTTTTAATATATATTGACGATAGAATCGTATAATATATTGAAATAGCATTTTAAAGGAAAGCCAAACGTCAGCCCCATTCCCCAGAACACCTCTCAAATGAATTATCCTGGAAAATGTTGCACATAAAAATTGAGTAATCAAGTTTTAAGAAATTGCCAAACACCTGGGAAAAAATCTATTCAGTAAAGTAAAATCCGATCGAACGATGTTTGACGAAAACCTTCGTATTGTCACGTCCGCTGGTAGCAACTAAAGTTTCCTGATACCAAGTTACTGCTTTCTGCAATTTTACGTTTTATGTTATGCTGACCATGCCTGAGCATGCACATATACCAATTTTTTTAAACCACCTTTACGAACTCAGCGGACGTTATGGCATGTATTTCCGGTGAAAACTCCATTTCGAAACTTGAACACAACGCAATGCTTCCTCTTGTAGCCAAGTAAGTGAAAGTAAAAAAAAAAAAAATCAATTTCCGGAATTTAAATGAAACTATCACTTCGGATTCAATTGTGATGTAGAAAACGAAATTATCAAGTTTATGCATCATGTAATTTTTTCGCTTTTTTTTTTTTATAGATATTTTCCGGGTTTCTCACAACGGAGTTCTTTTCCTCAATTAGAATCGATTTTTCTTTCTTGAAGTCTAGAACATCAGTTTAGTGATATATTTACACACAGAAATTTACAGAACCATTCGCAGAAAAACGTATTTCTTTTCATACCAAGGGAATCAATACTTCTATTTGTGATAAAAATCTATTATCGAAAATGTTGCCTGTAATACTTCCTCCTACCTGCAGTAAGAAAAAATAAATGTTAACAATAATAATAATAATAATAATAATAATAATAATAATAATAATTACAGTAAGAACCGTAATACCAAATAATGAAAACAGGTTCCTCCCTTGCCTGCGGCCGCGAGGGATTGTAAAAAATTTAAAAAAAAAAAAAAAAAAAAAAAATAATAATAATAATAATAATTATTATAGGAAGCTAAGGACGTAAGTAGTTGATGTGCCAGAAAAAAAAGAAAAAAGAAATAAACAAATTAAATGAAAGGTCTAAAAAACTTTCGTCAAAATAGAATTATGGTAAAGCATCAGTTTACTGAATGTTTTATCGCAATTTTCTCATAAATTAAGTTGACTTCTTTTGCTAATCATTTTCCAAAACAAAACAAAAAATCACGATATTCTGAAAGGGTAACTTAGTATCGATCGTCTCGATAAAAAAGTGAAATTTAAATATCTTGCACAGTTTTATCATCAATATAATCTTAAGCATAACTAAAGTTTTATTAATAATTCCAAATTATAAGACGTAGAATTTGAGGAACACCATAAGAGAAAAATGTTTGAGTGTTTAATAACAATTTTTGTTTTTCTCGAGTGAATTGTTGTTTTTAGGACATAAGAGATTACCTGAATGTGATTATTGTATAACTCAACCCAGTAAAAATTTGTAACGGCTACTCTTAAATGTTTCCCAAAATAATTAACAGATTTCCCAGAACTGCTTGTAATATCATTTTTTTTTTCCAGAAAAATGTTTCAAATAAAAGTTTGATTGATTGGTTTATATCGGTTATGTAGCATTCCAGGATTAAAGAAAAGTCTCTGCAGCCAATTCCAAAAAGATCCTAAATCTTCCAAAAAAACCGAAAACTTTTTTTTTTAAACATGCACTTCCGGTTATTCTGATAATCTTCAAAATTGGAATTCTACTACAGTAATGTCTTTAATCTATTTCAATAATATTGTTACGTGCTCTTGGTGGGCGTACTTCACTCTAGCACGTCTGGACTAATAACTCTAATTAGTCTACAATAAAACCCACTCCAGTTGACGCCCACACCCAGAAAACGGAAAAAAATGTTTGTAACGAACGGTCTGTAAATGTGTGTGAACAGAATATCTCAACAACGAAAAAGCGCAGGAAGCTCAAACTCGTTATTCCGTTTAGGTACTACCACCTCATTCGATAAGAAATTTTCAGGCAAAAATCTCTCAATCGAAAGTTTGCTACTTCACTGATCAACAATTTCCCTTAAACTTCACAATACTAACTCTACTCATAAAGAGGCCGAACTACTTTTTATTTGAAAAAGTTTTTCCTTGGAAAATTGATTTTTTTGGAAGATTCTGGACAACGTTTAAGCTTTTCTTTAAAGTATCACTTCAGTATAATAAACGGTCTTACCACCTTATGTAATAATAAAGTATATTATATTAGATTAGATTGGGACTGGGGGAGGGCACTCCAATGCAGGCACCTCAGCCACTTTTACCGGACTTATTGTGCCTACCTCCTCAAGTCTAGAACAGGAAACCTCCCATCTTAATGAGGTTGAGGGGTTTCCTCAATAGTTATTTTTGCGATAGGATCTTCTCCTGCCTCAACGTATCAAACATCTCATATCGCAAACTGCCGATTGCAACACAATCGAACAACCGGTGAGAGGCAGTTTCCTCCCCTTCCTGAATCTGCACAAAGCCTCCCGAGTTGATTAACCCCATCTTGTGTGGATGTTTTGTGAACTTACCGTGCCCTGTAAAAAGACCCGCTATCAGAGAAATCTGATTCCCTGCCTAGACCTAGGGTGTCTTTGGTCCTACTCCTACACAGTCTTGGCATAACCTCCTTACTGTGCTTTGCCCCCGGGCTTAGCCTCCAGTATCGGTCGTGCTCCCTCCGAAGCCATTCCCTTCTGACTATCCCTAGGATAGGTTTCGGACTGTAGATCGGAATATTCGCTCCGTTCCTGGCCAGTTGGTCGGCTGTCTTATTGTCTTCTATCCCTTTATATCCCGGCACCCATACCACCCGCACTCTATTGTACCGGGAAAGGAGCGCCAAGGAGTCTCTGCACTCTTTGACCAGGGAAAGTAATTATGTGCACTGCTATAATATGTACAAGTTTGAAGAGAAATCGATTGACTGAAAATTAGGATTTTAGAGAATAAATTCCTTAATTTTTGTCGTAATTTTCTCAGAAAAAAAAACGGCTACAACAATTTCCTTTGAAATCTAAATGACGTCACTTTTATTTGAAACATTTTTTCTGGCAAAATTTATTTTCGTGAGGGTTTTGGGGTCATCTGGGAGTTAATACTAAATTAAAAATGTCATCACAAGCTCGGAGAAGGGCTTGAGACAGAGGAGGGCATTGATTGAAGAGCATTCCTCCATTAGAACTGTAGTAATTGCAGTAAGAGGAAGTTGTATGAAAGTTTCAAACAAGAATTTTTTTTTTTAATTCTCATTAGAAATAGAATGTTGCTGTAAATGGAATTTATAATGCATTTAACTGAACAAAAATAAATACATAGTTTACTTGAATAAGTAGGAATTTTATTTAGTTACAAAGCTAAAATTGTAGAAAATTTTATAAGTATGAAATAATTTATCATTTTCTAATAAAGTGTGAGTAAATTGCTGTAATTAAATTAAATTAGTATGAGACTAATTAAATATTCAGTACAGAGAATTAATTGTTTTTTTTTGTTTTTTTTTTTATTAAGATAAAGACACTTTAGTGTCAAACGGAATTAAACATTTACCTTATCTAAATAGTATCTTTGTATCCACTTTCTTGCATACCATCCGACCTCTCATTTCTTATGATCTCTAGACTCCATTTTAACCAATGAGAAGGTAATCTCTCTATTTATGTAAATATTTTTTTTTAAAACTTTCTCCTCCCTTGAAATCCTTTACTGCATCTGACATATCCTTCGAAATACGACGTCTACTTCCAAAATCCCCTTGATTCGATTTGATAACTGCTAAAATTCTACGATTATCTAGAAAAGCCTTGATCTATCTAACTTATCTCTATGACGCTGTACTTTCTTATGAAAATTTTCAACTAATAAAATGATCCCCAAACTTGACAGACTTTCCACTAATCCTTCATCCTATCGACCAATTAGTTTGCTCCCTATACTTGCCCATATACGAGTACTAGAAAAACTGCTCTTAAATCGACTTTATCCTACTATAGATTCCTAAAAACTCATTCCGAATCATCAATTTAGTTTCCGTTCCCTTCATTCTACAACCCAACAAGAACTTCGCGTTGTGAATGCCATAGCTTCTTCCCTTGAGCGAAAGCAGTACTGCCAGAGTGTCTTTCTTGACATTGCTCAAGCAATTGATAAAGTATGGCATGAGGGCTTGCTGTTTAAACTTAAGAGATTTCTTCCTACTATTTAATTTTAAAATCCTACCTATTTCCATGTTTGTCAGGGCACCGCCCTACCTCCAATACTTCCTATAAACGCTGGAGTTCCTCAAGGAGCATACTTAGACCGCTCTTCTATTCCTTATATACATCAGATATCCCAGAACACCCAAATACCATAATAAATACCTTTCGCAGATGATGCCGCAATTCTTTCCCCAAACCTTGAACCCTGGAATGGCTATCGCTTTCTACAAGAACACATCCTACAACTGAAATCTTGGCTCTTAAAATGGAAAATAAAAGTTAATCTACAAAAAAAGTAAATAAATCGTATTTACCCTGGGTATACTCTAGTCTCTCCTATAAACAACGTACGTTACCTGGGTGTCCAGCTAGACAAAAGGCTGACTTGGAATCTCCTTACTAGACTCAAACGACTTGAACTAAATAGACGGTTCAGACTATTCTCAAGACTACTGGACAGACGATCCAAACTTACATTACCAAATAAAGACTTCTCTATTTACTGTCTAAGAGGAAAATAAAGGATGTTAATGCACTGAGGGTAAAGAAAATAACTGGAATTATAACAAAACCTAAATAAATTAGTAATTCAACAGAAACAAAATATTTTTCGGTAACAACAGACTCTCAATCTATAAGAAAAACGTAACAAATTGTATTGACAGGAATAAGAAAAAGTCGTGTGAAGTGTGTCAAAACAAATTTTTTTCTTTTACTTTCTCTTACGGTTATAAGAAGTAGCATTGCAAACGTGACTTTTTATTTGGATGGCTATTTTATACCGTTTAGGTACCACTGTCGCATCAGATACGAAGATTTTTTCTTATTCATGTGGCCTCAAATCATGTTTATTTCCGGTGGTAACACAATTTTGAGAAATTTTATACGATCTGAATATTTCTTACTCTAATTTGCTCAATGGTAAGTGGAAATAGAACATGGAATATATTAATTTATTATTCTCTCGTTAAAGTGGTAACAGCGATAAAAACAACAAACCTACAATGATCGATATAACCAACTTTACAAGATTCTCATTTCTATCCAAATATTAAATATTGTATTTTTTTTTTGTAAGGGAAATATTGTTTATCCAGTATTGAAAGAAATTGTTATTGTTTAGGGTAACATCTGTTCTAATTGTTGTTCTTACTTAGTTTCCTGCTTCTTTTACATAATAAGATGGTAAATTGTTTTTTTGTTTTTATAAACTTGATTGAACTTATTATAATAATATTTTACAATTGTTCTTTCTTGTTATTATTATAGTAGCATGAACAAAATGTCTGAAAAACGAAAAATTGGAGGAAGCTGAAACTTGGCATCGTTTATGTAAATGGAGTCATGAAGAAATGTTATATGTTCTTATGACATCATTTACACTCGTACATTTTGCTGGTCTTTAAAGCTTTTAAGGATCCTTCCCATTGGCAGCTATTTTCAGGCAAGATGGCATTTAAATGTTCATATATTGTAGAGTAACATAAAGTAATTTGTATAATATTACTCTCTCTTGCTCCTAGTAACAGGAAGTATTGCGATCGTGGCAAATTTTCTAAATTGAATTTTCACCGGAAATAATATGTTTTTGGGTCTCCTGAATATGAAAAATGTTTTAACGAATGGTCTGCATGTATGTGTGTATGTGTCCGTTTGTGTGTTAACAAAATATCTCAAAAACAGAAATTGCAGGAAGCTCAAACTTGGTATTCCGTTTAGATACTACCACCGCCTCTGACACGAAGATTTCGGCCAAAATCCTCTACCAGAAATTGCAACTTAACGGATGTTTTTTCTTTAAACTTCGTGTGCACTCCTATCACAATACACAAGAACTCCTATCACTTTTATTTGAATTCTTATCACTTCTATTTTCTATTCATGTATGAGAATTTTTATTGATTTCCGTAAACATTGTTTTTTCATGAAGTCATGAGTGTGTTTGAATTTAGGCTAGCGTTTTGTTGGCAAGTTTTGTTAGCGAATTTAGCGAGGATGTTTGATAGTCTATAATGTACAATCAGTCGGCCCTATGTCATAAGTGTTCATGCACCTATGATAAGAAGAAATCTAAGGACTGTTTCATAACACAGATGTTTACGTCTTCAATTTCAGTCGAAAGAGCCAAGCCTCCCTTTTATGGTCGGTAAAAATATTGAACTGAAAATTTCTTTAATTTGTCAACAAAAAACGTTGATATTATTTTTTCCAAATAGTGTTTATAAATCAGTTATCAACGATTTCTAGAAAATGATAACATATTTTACCCATCCATTATACCCTTATTTTTTATGCAATTTAATTTAATTTGATGGTAATTAAAATAAGCTAATACAATATTTTAATTATATAAACGTGAGAATCACTGGTGTCTAGATCACTTACTGGTAAATAATTAAATCCCATATAACAATAGCCTTAAGTATGCAAATTAAATGAAAATTCCCAGTAGATATTTTGACCTAATTTACATTATTCGGTTAATCCTATTTGGGACATTTAGTACAAATTGTTGCTGTTCACTATTTCAATACTGGTTTTAAAAGAAATATATTTTATCAACTCCCATTGATCAGCTGTGACCCCTAGCGGTGTCGAGAAATATCAACAGAACAAAAGGAAAAACACAAATCTGGTGTGAAACACTCACCCGACTTTCTCTTACTAAAATTAATACAATTTAATCAACAAATTTTCATTAAACTAGTAATGTTTATAAACACTCAGATGGACTCCCCACCCCAAAACCGCTCTATTAACAAATCAAGTTTGTAGCGGCAAGTTTAATGTTTGACCAAACTGACAGTTACCCCAAAAAACCGCCTAAAATAATTTTTTTTCGGGAAAATTTGTTAAGTTAATCTGATAGGTTTTCCTTAATCTGCGCAGTTAGTATCCAAGTTTAACGGAAATCGTTACGGGCGTTTTCAATAAAATTTAAAAAAAAAATCTTTAAAATTTATTCTGTAAAATCGAACTTTCGGTTAACCGATTTTCTTCAGATTTATGATTCTACCAATGCTTCTTATGAAAATTAGTAATAAATAGATAGTAGAACATACATTATACCAGAATGGCATTTTAGAGGGTAGCTTATCGTTATGTGTTCCCCCAGAGCACCCAAAAAATCAATTTTCCTAAGAAAATGATTCAAATAAAAGTGATAGCTATTATTTATGCAACTAGATAGTATAAGAAGTTTAAAGAAAAATCATTGCACTTCGATTGAAAATCGAAAAACTGAAAAACTAACCACTAAACTCGCACTTCCGGTGGATGGATTTTGTTAAAAACCTTCATGTCAGATCCGGTGGTAGTACCAACTTTAAAGTTCCTATGATTTTTCAAATGTATACACAAAAACATATACAGATCAGTCGCTACAAACATTGTGGAGGGGACCTAGAAACATGTGTTTCCGGTGAAAATTGGACATGATCGTTATACTTCCTCTAACCTAGCAGTAAGAAAAAAAAGTAAAAAGGAAAGAAAAAATTGCCGGAATCCTAAACCGGAAGTTACAACCCTATTTGAATAGTTATTTCAGTTTTTTGCAATTTTCTTGGATATGAGTGCAATGATTTACTTTAAATTCTACATATCACTAAATATACACCGATATACGTAACTTGATTACTTTTATATGAAATATAATTCCGGGAAAATTGATTTGGGGGGGGGGGAGAATTTCGCGGATTTTTTAACGATTTTCTTGAATTTTAAGACAGCTAACTTGCAAACGACTACGTCTTCATTTTTATTTCATATATTTCTCCTTGAAAATTGATTTTGAGACGATACTGCGACACTTCGAGCTTAAACTCTATAAATTGCTATTTTAACTATTGTTGGGGGCTTATTAACAGAAGCAGCGCCTGGAGGTAGCTGCTAGTGTTCTAAGAACATATATTTATTTGTAATATTAAGGATAATTAAACATTTTTAACTAAAAATTCCTGTCTTAATTGGATGGTATTCTGCAAAAAGTGGAGCACTCCCAAAGATGGAACAAGTTGCGACAAGTGCAGCGCTCTGCTATCAAAAGTGGAAGACTTATTTTATAAAATAAATTAACTGCTGTTCTGCTGTTTTTTCTCATGCATAATATGGTTAGATTTGTATCTAGTTCTAAATGAAACTTAAACTGACTTATATTACAGTGAATTAAACGTATTGTGCAATTGTACATTTTGTGCTTCTTTCTATTAATTTCGCAATAAACGAAAAGTGAAGCTTATTTCACTCTTGCTTTTACCTGACATATTAGCTGACAATTCAATCGTAAACAGTGAGTAAAAAACAGACATGCAAGTTATTGGAACATTTTAATAAGTGGAGAAATACAATTTCTGGGCATAAATTTATCATAATGCACAGCTTTAAAATAAAAAAATGCCATTAAGTTAATATTGATCACTTTAATATATCGAGTTATTATACAGATAGTAATCCTTTTAAAGCCATATACCGCAATAAGCGCCGCTTATCATGTAATCAGAAATTAATATTATCAATAGGTATTATCAAAATGTCCAATACATAATGACCAAATTAGATAATATTTCATCTTAATATATCTGATCGAAAGTTATAAACCCACTTTACACTTGTATTATTTACATTTTTTTTTTTCTGCGATTGTAAAAAGTATCTGGATAATTTTGTGTGTTAATGTTGCTGTTTTTTACGGAGGACCAGGTTAATTGTGTAACCAATGAATAAATTGATACTGCTTTTGTAACTGAGTATATTTAATAGCTGTACAACCTGACTTGGCGGTGGTATGCTGACAACTGACTAATCTCACATCTCAACATTTCAATTTTTCACACCCAGTCGGCGTTAGTATCAACAATAAATACAATGTACACCCATAGATGGCATTCGCACTACCATTCCGCCCACCTTGGAATATGCATATATTTCGAAATGACAATAATAACTACTTCAGGAATAACATGACAATGAAATCAATTAGTAGACAAATATACAAACATATACAATGCATATCCATCACAAAATAAAAATAAAGGAAATTGAACAAAGTAGAACAAACAAATAATTAAATGAATTATATAGTCTTTGAACATGATGTGTGTGTTGCCTCTAACCCTTGTCTTCTTCATTGATGGGCAGAGGGCAGATTTTGGTGATTGCTCGTTTGGTTGTGCCAGTTTGGGTTTTTAGAGTTACAACTCTTACCTGGCGGTCTGGGCCTTTGTGGACTTCAAGGACTCTTCCTAGCCTCCAATTTAGTGGAGACGTCTTCTCCTGGATCAGGACGAGAGTGCCAGTCTGAATATTTGCATGTTGATCCTTCCATTTCAATCTTTTCTGTAGCTCAGAAAGATATGACGTTGACCATTGAGCCCAAAATGTTTGTTTCATTTGTTCCACCAGTTTCCACTGTGTTAGCCTGTTCATTGGAACGCTTAGCAAGTCTAAATCAGGAAGGGAATTGAAAGATTCTCCAATTAAAAAATGTGCAGGAGAAAGATAGGTTAGGTCAGATGGATCATTTGAAAGAGGAAGGAGAGGACGAGAGTTTACACACGATTCAATCTCTACTAATAATGTGTATAAATTTACATATGTTAAAATGGTTGTACCCATCGTTCTTCTCAAATGATGCTTTACTAATTTAATATTGGCTTCCCTCCCATAATCCGCCCATATGAGGTGAATATGGCGGGATGAAAGACCACTGAAATCCACATGATGATGCGAATTTTAGGATGGAGTCTTCTGTTTTCTGGGTTTCTATAAATCTTCGAAAGGCCTTCAGTTGATTAGCTGCCCCTGAGAAGGTGGTCGAATTATCAGAATAAATGGATGTTGGTTTACCTCGTCTCGCTATAAATCTTCTGAGGCAGGAAATAAAGGCCTCTACTAACAGATCTTCTACAATTTCAATATGTACAGCCTTAACAGCAAGGCAGACAAAAAGTGCCACATAACATTTTACAGTAGATGCCCTTCTTGTTTGATTTAAGCGTATATGGATAGGACCTGCATAATCAATCCCACAATGGGTAAAAGGCCTGGATTTCTGCACTCTAGCAGCTGGAAGCTGACCCATGATTTGAGTGATACCCCTTGGTTTCGCCCTGAAGCAGGTGATGCAGTTTTGCACAATGTTAGTAGTCAAATGACGACCATTAATTGGCCAGTACCTTAGTCGCATTGCTGCTAACAACGATTGAGGACCACAGTGCAACAACGCTAAGTGTCTCTCTCTGGCGATGAGTCGAGTTATATGATGCATTGGCGGCAGGACTATTGGATGTTTCTGTTCATGTGTGATAATAGCATTTTCTATTCTACCGCCCACCCTAATCAATTCATCATCTCCAAGAAAGGGATTAAGATTTGCAAGTTTACTTGACTTGTGGACTGGATTCCCCTTGCTTAGTGCCTTAAATTCGTCTGCATAAACTTCTTGCTGACAGCCCTTAAGAATCAAGCAAAGAGAATCGTTCAATTCAAAGGCAGTGAGAGGGCCAGTGAGACGTACCGTTTCACCTTTCTTGATTTTAGAATTAACAATGAATCGACGACAATAAGCAATAATCCGTGTAAGTTTCGTAATGGAGGAATATCTTCTTAGAATCTCCCACGATGAAAAGATAGTTTGGAAGGCCATCATGTTCCTTCTTCGTTCCGGCGGGTCCAATGGATAATCCACTTGTGATTGATTTGACCAATCCTTTGTTAACCCAGATGTACTGGTCAAGAATTCTGGACCATTCCACCACAACGACGAAGCTGAAAGTGAATCTGGATCCAAGCCTCGAGAAATTATGTCTGCTGGATTGTCATTGCCACCAACATGCTTCCAGTGTTCAATGTTGCTTAGCTCCTGAATTTTCGCCACTCGATTGGCTACAAAGGTTGCCCAATGTGTAGATGGGGAGTGGAGCCATGCAAGGATTATTGTGCTGTCTGTCCAGTAATAAATACGATTTCTGTCAACTGCTAATGACGTGCATACTACATTGGTAAGTTGGGCCATAAGTAGGCCTCCACAAAGCTCTAAACGTGGAAGAGATGTAGCCTTAAGTGGAGCCACTCGAGATTTGGAGCACAATAAGTTAACACTTAATACATTGCCTGAAATGGTGTCAATGCTTCGGACGTACACGCACGTTCCGTATGCGGCCTCTGAAGCATCAGAAAATGCGTGTATTTCTATACTTGCGTCTGGAGGGTTAATTGTTACTTGTCTTGTTATCCTTATTTGTTGAAGATGAAAGAGTGAGTTTCTGAAATTGCTCCATTGTTTTACTAACATGTCAGGCAATTGTTCATCCCATCCTACACCTTCACGCCATAATCGTTGCATGAATATTTTTGCAGTCAAGATGATCGGACCAATCACTCCTAATGGGTCAAATATTTGACTAATTTCAGCTATAACCTTCCTTTTAGTTATACTTGATTTATCTGGATCCTTGACATTAAATATGAAGCAGTCATTTTCTATATCGAACGTAAGTCCCAGTGTTTTAACTGTGGAGCTAGTGTAACCGTCAAAACAATGAATCTTCAATTGCTCACTATCTTCAGGTGAAATTGCTTCCAGAAGCGTTGGAGAGTTCGCACACCATTTCCTCAAGTGAAACTTGCCTTGTTTCAACAACGTGATCACTTCCTTTTGGATTTGCAGACCTTCGGCAATGGAGTTGCAGCCGGTCATTAAATCATCTACATAAAAATCCCTTTGTACCTTAGCAGCCTGTGGAAGATTAGAACATTCATCAAGAAATAGCTGATGAAGGGTTCTCGTTGCTAAGTATGGGGCACTTGCTGTTCCATATGTGATCGTCGTTAGTTTGTAAGTTTTGAT
Source organism: Triatoma infestans (assembly GCA_011037195.1). Lineage (NCBI taxonomy): Eukaryota > Metazoa > Arthropoda > Insecta > Hemiptera > Reduviidae > Triatoma > Triatoma infestans. Next base: position 229,976 of record JAAEAF010000603.1, read on the forward strand.
ATCTTCGCTGGGATTATCTCTCCAAAATATTTTCTGAAGGCTGCATTGTGCTTCGTGTATGTTGGTCTGTCTGTACATTTTTTCTATATCTGACATCATGACATAGTTATACATTCTAAATCGAATAAGTATATCGAATAGGCTGTCTTGTATTACTGGACCAACCATCGATATTTCGTTTAAAGACAATCCTGTTTCTGTTTTAGCTGATGCATCAAAGACGACTCTCAGCTTTGTTGTAGACGACGATTCCTTGTAAATTGCGTGATGTGGAATGAAATATTCCGGAAGTTCAATGTCATTTGAAACCTGCTTCATGTGACCTAGCCTTTCATACTCCTGCATGAATTGCCTGTATTGTTCATACAGTAATGGCTGTTTAACAAGCTTAGATTCCAAATTGTAGAAGCGAGATAGTGCAGTTTTTCTTGAGCTTCCAAGCACTATTGGATCCTTTCTTAATGGGATTTGCACTGTGTATCGCCCATCAATACCACGATTTACAGTGTTTGCGTAGTGAATTTCACAAGCGAGGTCTTCCCCGGTACATGTTGTCTTGCTGGATGAGTCTTCCAATTTCCAAAAGGCCTGCAGATGTTCATCGACGTCGCTTAATGATGCTACATGACAGTGATTTAAATCTTCAGAATCCTCTTGACCACCTGTGCTGCATACTACCCACCCTAAAAGGGTTTCTTGCAGAATGGCTGAAGAGTTAGGAATCTTAATTCTTCTTTGAAGAAGCAATTGCCAAAATAGCTGAGCTCCTAGAAGCCCATCTACCTTGGCTGAGTGATTCCAAGTTGGATCTGCGAGCTCAACTTTCGGAAATTCCCACTGTTCACAATCTAAGGTGCTGGAAGGAATGTTGCCTGTAATTTGAGGAATTATCAGGAATTCAGAAGTTGCTTGGAAACTTGTTGTTAAAGAGCTAATAATCGCCTTTGTTTTGAATGAAACATTGCTTGACGAACCGTTAATCCCTGAGATTGGTAAGCTGGTTTTGCTGCGGCTTAATCCAAGGAAACGGCAAACCGAATCTGTCAGAAAATTAGGCTGAGATCCACTGTCTAATAGAACGCGAATCGTAACTGAATTACCGTTAGCGTTGTTCAATTGAATGAGAGCTGTTGATAGGATGACATTTGACGAGATCCTATTTCCATGACAATCCGACGTGGCTGAAATAATTGGTTGATGCTGTAAAACCTTAAAGGCCGCAGCTGGGGGTGAAACACATGCTTGAGATTGTCCGGATATGCTGTCTTGATGGCAAAGAGTGTTATGTAGACAGTTACATATCTTGCATTTTCTGGAATTACATGCTGATATTTCATGATTCTTTGGTTTGAGGCAATTAATACATAAATTGAGCTCCTTCAACTTATTGATGCGATTTTCTGTTGCTAAATTCAAAAACATTTCACATCTATATATGGGATGTGGTTTGTTACATAGTTTACAGTTGTGGTAAGCCTGGGAATGAAAACAAGAATTATTTGTAGTATGGTGCCGCTGTTGTTTGAAATAATTGGCTTGATTACTTGAAACTTGGATTTTCTTTTGAGACTCAGATGAAGAGCTTGATTTTTGTTGTATACTTAGCGAGTTGGATAGTGCTTCCAAAATTTGGCATCTCTGATTTAGAAATTTTAGCAGGCACTCAAATGTTGGAAGTGTGTCCCCAGGAGAATATTCTTGCCATGCTTTGAATGTCTGCTGATCAAACTTGCTAGAAATCAGATGAATGATTAAGGAATCCCACGAATCAGTGGGCTGCCCCAATGCCTTAAGTGCTTGTAAATGCTTCAACGTGTTGTCATGAAGTGAGCGAAGTTCCTTGGCCGATTCTTTAGTGACCTTTGGCAGATCAAACATGACCTTCACATGTCTTTGAGTTATAAGCCTTTTGTTGAAAAATCGCGTTTCTATTAATTTCCAAGCACCAGTATAATTTTGTTCAGTTATTTCTATATTTTTTATGACATTTGCTGCAGGGCCTATGAGGCAACTTCGAAGAGCATAGAACTTTCTTATTACCGGGATCTTTGGGTTGTCATGGACTGCTGACTTGTATATATCTGCAAAGGATAACCAATCCTCATAGTTTCCATCATATTTAGGTAGTGATATGGCCTGCAGTTTTACTCCAAAATCATCGGGAGTACCTAAATTATTTTCTGATAACTGATTACTTCTCTCATCTATGAACAATTGTTCGGTCTTAGCCAAACACGAAAAATATTTATTTTCAAACTTGATTCTAGTTATTTGCTCTAACTCAATATCATTGTTTGAAATTTCTAATTCTGTTTGTATTGAATTAAATTGTTCGAATAATTTCTCTATTTTATTCAATCGCAGTTTCAGTTCAATTACGTTTGATCCATCAAATTGATCAACATATTGTTCGAAACGTTCTCAATTTTTAATTATTACTTCTCGTTGCGTGAGCAATGCTTGTTTACCCTTTTTTGACATTATGAATTTATTATGAGGAAATGTAATTATATTTTGAAATTATAAATAACTTGAAAATAAAGTATAAATCAAATGCATGCAAGCAAACTAACTCTAAGTTAACGATCTTAATTACAATTTAATTAATATGAACAAAAAACTAAAAATAATTAATATCAAGAATAAGACAATAACCTTAAAACAAACTAATTTTAAATTCAAGTCTGACAAAAATGCTCTTCAATTGAATTAATTTAAATGACTCAATAATTAACTGTAATTAACATAATATGAAAACAAACATATAAAAATATAACCTAAACTATATACATTAATCAAAAAACATCAATTTATTAGAGTTCATAAAAACTGACTGAAAGGATATTAAATGTTCCAAATACTGAATAAAATGTTCTTATTCTTTTAAATAATAAACTGTTTTGTTTCAATAATTTGTGATAATTATTTGATGAATTAAATCAACAATTTAGTTACATTTATTATGAATAGTGTGCAAAGAAACACGAGAAAAAACGTGATTATTAGGAATAAACAGAATGACAAACGTATTGAAATTATGAATGGTAAAGATGATCAAGGAGTTAGGGTTTAATTAGATAGTAAATTTGGAACAGACCTGCTAAATTTACTGCGTTGTTTCAATGGCTGCTGGTAGCTGATGTAAGTGTGGCGTCCAAAGGTTTTCTTGGCTCTTTATCCTAGCTCGGTGGACCAAAAATGGATAATTTTGTGTGTTAATGTTGCTGTTTTTTACGGAGGACCAGGTTAATTGTGTAACCAATGAATAAATTGATACTGCTTCTTGTAACTGAGTATATTTAATAGCTGTACAACCTGACTTGGCGGTGGTATGCTGACAACTGACCAATCTCACATCTCAACATTTCAATTTTTCACACCCAGTCGGCGTTAGTATCAACAATAAATACAATGTACACCCATAGATGGCATTCGCACTACCAGTATCAAAAAAGAAAAAATCTGGTGTGAATCATTCACACACCACTTTCTCCCCCTCCTGTTAATACAATTATGTATAAAATAGAAAATTTTCTCCAAACTTCAAATTATACTCATTTATCCTAAAATATAGTGGTGGCGATTGAAGACCTCAGGAAGCTCAAACTTCATATTCTGTATAACGTATTACCATCGCTTCTGACACGATGGTTTTGGTCAAAATCCATCAACCGGAAGTGCTTTTTTACTGAATGTTTTTTTCCCCCCCACTTTTTCCCGATTTTCTCGAAAATGGCTCCGATATTGTTTAAACCTCCTATACTCTTTACATATATTTTATATAAAGAATTTTTCTTTTTTGAGAAGTGGATGCTGGAGGGAGGTGCTGCCACATGAATTACCACTTTAGTACAATGTGTGGTTCATAAGGATAAAGAAGGTACTTTAAATATATTGCGAGAATTCTAAGATTTGAAGAAAACTGGTTAAACGGGAATGTGAGTCTCGCAAAAACAGATGTTTCTTTTTAGGGGGGGGGATCTTCTCTAAAACGGTCTCAAGGAAATTCTTTAAACTTGCGATTACTAATTGCACTGATGAAAACATTATCACTTTTTTTTCAGGAATAATTGATTTTTCTGGGGAGGGGGGCTCTGAGGAATCTGTTAAATTTGAAATGTTATATAGTCTGTGCGATGTTATTGACGTACTGTTCTGGAAAATCAGTTATACCACTTCAAGTATTACCTTCTTTGGGTATATCTATACAATTGAACATTTTTTTTCAATTTTATAAAAGTGTATTAAACGCAGTAACAGTGTACTCACATTCTTATGGTTTTGTTTAAGGATGTTATGGTCACATTATCTAACTGTTGCGGGAAAAGTACATTCTTGACGACTTATTTAAGTACAAAAAAAATCAAGTAAGGGAAGAAAAGAAGAAAATAAATAGTAAAACGAAAGACTTAGATTGATCTATCAATCAAATAAAAAGTTGGAGCGCTCTCTGACGAGATCTTATATTCAAAGCACGATAGCAGTTACATCTTGTTTCCTTTAAGATCACGTCCCATATAAATATCTATATTACCCCCCCTCCACCGCCACCACTTGAAATTTATTTGCATAAAGTGGCTGTATGTGATTTCAATGTCCAGATTTATCTGTATTATCTGTTTATATTTAAAATACCTATGCAGAATTCAAGGAAGACAAATAACATACAAGTAGAATCCATTCACAGCATTTATTCTTACCAAGAAATGTTCATATTTACACAGAATTGCCAAGAGTGGCAAAATACTTCAATAAAATTGTTCATAAAAAAATTTTTTATAGGGATATTTAAATTCTATCAGTTAGTTTAAATTCAAATTTTTACAAGCTCTCTTAGTGTTGACATAGAGCAGTTTGCAAAAGGCCACTCAGGTGTACAAGTAAAATCCTCTACCACCATTTTTATAACCAGCTCAACTAAATATTTCAAGCATTTAAATTTTAAAGAAAATTTCTTGATTAAATTGTATTAATTAGAGTAAGATAAAGTCGTTTGAGTGTTTCAAACCGGATTTTTTTTTTGTTTTATGGCGGCCAAACTCCTTTGTCACCAAGTGTAAGTCAATCTTGCATATTTGTCTTTCCCTAGTCGTGTTATGTGGAACTTGACGCCACTTACTAATGGATCTCTTTGTGGCGACGAAACAAAACAAAAAAATCTGCTAGTGCGAAACTGGGATTAGCAGTATTTCTTCTGGTTACTTCTTTTTTTTATGGACAGCGTTAGCTTGTGTCTTGGAACCTATCTTACTCATGTTTTTACATTTTTGGCAATGATTTCAATATGTAGTTATGTACAAATTAAGGTACAATAATAATGCATTCTTGAAATTTCTAGCTTAAAGAAAAACGGTTGACAGACTTAAAAAATCGACTCTAATGATTTTTCTATAAACGTGGAATGTTTAATTCGCATATATAAAATGGATCTTCTATAGGTAAATTCCAGTGTCCTAAAAAGCAATAACTATTATATATGATTCCTGATTGCTATGAGAAATACCTCATTGCGAATATATAAAAAATTGATCATAAAAAAAAGTCATTAAAAACTTTCATGAAAGCTCCAAGTTTGCAAAAAAAAATTAACAATTCGAATTGTAATAATTACAGTGTTTTTTACTAGATTTTTTTTTTTATCGTGTCATTTTGAAAAATTGATTTGTTTAATTTCATATATTTTCTTATTTTTTTTATGAGATAAAACAAACATTATTTTGATCACATAAGTCACGCAATGCTCTCAACTACCTATGTAATAAATTTTTATGTCAGATTATTTCAGATTTTTCTAGGAAATTTAAATTTATAGATTCCATTTGTAAGATCGACTATGGTTTATGACAGGCAATTACATGTTTTCAAATAATATATTTCAATATTAAAATATTTTTCGAATAAAATGAATAATGAGAACAATGTATTGTATTAAAAGTATAATTATAAATATTTTCTTTTGAAACTGATTTCAAAAAACTAGTATCCATGATCAAACTAGTATTCAAACTCAAGGATCACATTAAAATTATTAAGAGACACATTGGGCTGTTTGTATACAAGATGAATAACTGTTATTTTAAAGTTAATGAATAATTATTGTACTTTCATTAAAAGTTAATGGGGGTAACATTTTTTTTAAATATTATTTTCTATTTGTACAAAAAAAAAAAAATGAAATAACTTGTAAAATAGAAAATAAAAGCCTATAAATATCATTATATTTATTTAATTCAATTGATTATTTAGCTAATCTATTATTTAAAATTTTTGTGGATAAGTGGGAGTAAAAGAAAGGGGGTACGAGAGATAAATAAAGAGATTGGGAAACACTGCTGTAAAGTACCACCTAAGTGTACAGTTCTTCCTAGCTATGTTAATATACATCAATAGCACTGCTGAAATTCCAAATTTGAAGAAAATCGGGTTTCCGAAAGTTCAACGTTCACAAAATAGTTTTTTTTTTTGAGTTTTTGTAATTTTCATGAAAACAACTATGTAATGGATTTACATGTCTCCCAACCTCAAGCTGCCAGAGGGGGGCAAGCTAGGAAGCATATTTTGGGCATTGGAAGGAGAAGTTAAAGAGAGGAGAGGCTAGTTTAGCCTGCTGCTTAAAAAGCGCTTCACCGGCAATTCACACTCTTTCGAACAACATGAATGTACAACGACCAACGTTTCACACTGTCACTCTGCCAGTCAATCTATCACTCTTTTCTCAGGCTACCATACTCTCACCTCTAAATCGTACTGTGTAAAGTGCTTGCAGTGCTTAATGTTCTTATTCAATATAATCAATGTCTAACTTATATCTCAGCCTAAGTATTTCTCTTCCATTCAAATCTTACGACAACATCCACTACAACTATTAACGATTTCCTTTAAATTTAACATACTAACTATTCAGTTACTAACTTTCACTTTTATTTGTAATATTTTTCTGAAGGAAATTGTTTTTAAGGTAGTTCTGGTTCTGAGCAGTCTACGACGTTCAGGATTATGGCGCTCTCTATCTGTCTGTCCCATCTCCATCTCACTTGGAGATGGAGAAAGACTGTTTCACACCAGATTTTTTCGTAGATGAGACATAGAATTCCGGTGAAAAATCAATTTTGGAAATTTTAGGAAATAATTTGATTTTTACATAATTTGGACGCAGTTAGGCGTTAAACGTGTTTAGCAATGCAGAAATAATAAGAGCAATTTTTTAGGAATGTAAAAACATCCGAGCCCTCGATGTTTTAATTACTTTCTCTTATCTTATCTTGTAGTGGAGACCGTCTTCGAGAGTAAAATGTGTTAGGACAGACGGACCAATTGTATTAGCAGGAGAATTTTCTCTTTCACATAAGGCCTTGTCTGTTATAATGAATGAGAGATGTCAGCTAGTTCTTTTCAACCATTTCGCCAAACAGATGGATATACAAACCCTGGACAAGCAGAAATGAAAGAAGGCATAGAATTGTGATTAACAACTCTAAAGCACGGTCCAAGGCTCAAAGACAATATACCCGCATTGAAGGAAGGATACAAGGGTTGTAATTTTGACGGGCTCTCTCTGCCTCTTTGGCTTCCTCATGCTCTTGCTCCCTCTCTCTTGGTTGACATTACAATAAGAACAAAGAATGAAAACCATAGTGTTATAATAAAGAAGGTAGAACAGCTTCTCCTGTACATCCTGAAAATCTATTATGTAAACTCTCATTCGATTTTCTTTCACAGCAATTCTCACAATTTTAATTGATTTAAAATTATTTTCAAACTTGGAATTTTCACTAACTACAGGTTGTGGAACGGAAAAGACAAATTGTAGGAAAAGCTCTAATATCATAAGGTTTCCACAGTCTACTAAAATCAATTTTCCGGGAAAATATTTCAAGAAAAATGAATTATTTTTTTTGGTTTTGAGGGAATAATGGCATTGAGCTTCCATCTAAAGTACCACTTCAGTACAATGTATGCTTTTACCAACAATTTGCAATATTAATATATATTAAAAGAATTGGTAGAATTCTAAATTTGAGGAAAATCGGTTACCGGAAAGTGCGATTTTGCAGTTATGACTTTTTTCGATTTTTTTTTTGAAAAATGAATGATTTCCTCTCCACATAAAATGTTAACTGAACAGTCATAACCTATCCCTAGCCTAACCTAACTAACCTATCATTTTTATTTGTAACGTAAGGATACTCTCATTGGATCTCGAAAGTTTCTAATTGGATAAAGAATGATTTTTTTCGGCCAAAAAAAAATGATGATATAAAATTACCAACATTTCGAATATATTTAATATCTTTTTCAAGGCGTTGTTTTGTGTCTCAGTTATGTTCACAACTATTAAGATCTGATGGCTGATAAACATCATCAAATATAATAAATGTAAAATAGCGTCATAGCGAAATGACAAACAATGATGCTGATAAAATATTACAGACATATAAGAGAGAGATTTCAAGATGGAGATCGAAGTCAGATGGAAGTCTGTAATATATATATATATATGTTTATAGATATCCCAAAGGAAATGCTGGATGTACGTTATGGATAATGTAAGTACACTTTTATAGTATCATTTTTATGAGTACCGCGGGGAAAATGTTACTTTTTATTGGTGCTCGAATGGAGGAAAAATTATAATAAATAAAGAAATACCCCGCATGTTTAAAACATATTTTGCAAAATTAATCATCTTTTTAATAGAATATTATACTTCTTTTGATTGTTATTTGAAACGTTTAATTTTCTTCACCTCTTAAAGAGAAAATATGGAAAGAAAACCATCGTGGCAATTTTGGCATATATGATCGATTTGTAGCCGATCCTTTCGTTTATCCTTTCTCTTATTGCATTAAAAGATAGTATTAAAGTCGCATCACACGACCGCTTCACACGCGAAAATTTCGGGCAAAATCCATCAACGAACTCTTTAACGATTTTCTTTGAACTTCGTATACTATCTACAAACATAATATCCGTATAACGTAAGGTTTTACCAACTACATAATATCAGAACCATTGATGGAATTCCAAATTGGTAGAGGAAAATTGGTTTATGGGAAATTACGATTACACAGAATAGTTTGAGTTTTTTTGGAATTTTCTCAAAAACCGTTATAACGATTTTCTTTATATTACTTGGAATGCTTACTGCATAGATAGAAACGTGCCACTTTTATTTGGAACATTTTTTTGAAAAAATTGATTTTATTGGAGCCCTGTCAGTTTGAATTTAAATTTGGACAGCCTTTGTTGTTTTTGACATAGAGCGCTCCATGTAATAGGAACCGAAAAGAGGGATCTAAAGCAGAGAGAGAGAGACACACACACACAAAATTGAGAATCTCACTCGCTAGTTAGGCTAGACTAGAGTGGGAGACTGTATATTACAGCTGCGCTAGCCATACAAAACAGTCTTACAATAGTTTTAAAACTTGTTAACGTCATATATATTGTATCATTTCTTCTCCTTTCTTGAGTTTCCAGAATGGTAGCTAAAACTGACCTTGCCCGTGCTGATTCATTTTCAGGACTATAAGAGGTGCTGAATGAATCGTCAGGAGGTCTATTAAAACAAGAAGATCCTTCTAAAAGCTCTTTAGAATTGTAGGGTTCTACCGGCCGATTAGATGTAGTTTTTGTTCCATTTTGTGCACTGGAATCTGAATTATCTTTATTTGCCTCATGGGCAGAAGTTGCCGCGATTCTTGTTGCCATACATGTATGCGAGTTGTAATGTAATACATTTCTGTTTGAATTCGAAGAACTATTTCTAAGTGTCCTAGAAATTGTAGGTGTATAGCTGTCTGACTGAATAGCATCTGATTCAGATAATACAGTGATGAGGAAGATCGAGGAGTTTCTGGGTTATCAGTGTGTCGTATACCCTTCCTAGCTGGTAGAGTTAAACGTTTCCTTTGTTTTGGTGTCTGAAGGGCAATGTAACTTACGTGTAATGCAGTCTCATAGGAAGGATCTTTATTCGTTTTATTATCCGCGGAATAATTATTCAATTTCTTACTGTTATATTTGAAAGATTTATACAGAAATGTAGATACTACATTGCAAGAATTTTGGACCATGGAGTTTTTACTTTTTTTCCTCACCCTTGTTTGCAAATCAATTTTAAACTTTCTTCCGTTGATCCCCCCACTTGATTTTTTTAGTATTTATAGAATCATCTTGAGATGGTATAAGTGAAGAATGTGACGACACTTCCTCTTGGTTTCGCAACTGTAGTAATGCTTGACTTTCTTGTTGGCGTATTTTTGATGCAGCAAATTCAAAGTCATTAGGGGTTTTCTCTTTCAAAACATTTTCCGTCTCTTTAGGAAATTTGCTGACTGAGATTGTTGACAATTTATCACCTAATGAACTTTTTCTATTTCCATTTTGCAACAAAGCATTATCATATAGCCTTTTAGATCGAGATGAACGTGTTACTAATGGAGTACTTTTACGCTTTTTCTTTTTTCTAGAAATTAATTTATCATTTACAATAGTACTCACTCAAATGATAATGATAACTCTCCAATATGTTCATTATTGCCCTTAGTTGTAGAGGAATCCCGTGGTTTTTCTTTTTCCTTACTAGAACGTTCTGAAGATTCTGTAATTATCCTATTTATATCTTTTAGGGTGTATGCTTCTTTAGACTTCGCAATCCCTTCATTTCTTTCATTTCTAGCCTTCAAAATTGATTTAACAACAGAAAAAATTGGACAACTTTTTTTTCTAGTTTTACCAGAATCAGAAAGCTGTTGTTCATTACTACTGTAATGACTTGGCAAGGTCATAGCAATGTCAAACCTTCACAACACATAACAAAGAAAGAATAATTTATAACTAGTGGCCTAGCCGGCTGCTGTCTTCAAGACAAGGCCGCGGCCAAACAAACAAAACCAAGGGTCAATACTTTACATCAAAGCAAGCACCGATAAGCTGGCCACTGACCTAAATCACTGGTCACCGAACTAACCAAGGTCGCATAAGGTCGCGCACTAGGACAGATGTCTTGGTGTGAGTGTTGCTAACACTAATATATAAACTTCGCCCCAATGGAAGTGGGGATGATTATACTTCAGTACGTCTTCAAGATCATTATACGAGCAGCAGTTCCGCGTCCCTATACAGGTTTTATTTATACTTATTTCCTTAGTTGTGCATCTCAGTTCATTTATTTTAATCATTGTAAATTATCAGTTATTTATCTCCTATTTATTTCTAAGTAGTTATTTCTTGTTAATAGTTACCATTATTCTCGTTTAAATTATTGTACAAATACAGTCTATTTTTATAAATTCCGTGTTAATAATTCGAGCACTAACTTCCAAAAATCTCTAAACTAACTTCCTGCTCTAGGGGTGGCCAAAAGTATGGTGAGAGCGGCTCTGAGAGACTGGACTCGGAGGGAACATATCCGATATTGGGGCAAAGCATGGCAAAATGGTCATGCCAGGGCTGTGTGAAAGAAGGACCAAATACATCCTGGGTCTAAGCAGGTATCAGATTTCTCTGATAACGGGCCTGTTTACTGGGCATGGCAGGTTCAAAAAACATCTACACAAGGTGGGGTTGGTGGATGTAGAGCCCTTGTGCAGACTGTGTCAGGAGGAGGAGGAAACGGCCTCTCACCTGTTGTTTGATTGCGTTGCAATCGGCAGACTGAGGTACGAGATCTTCGGCACGTTGAGACCGGAGGAAATCGTGCTCCAGGAGGGACTGGTGGGGAAGGTTTTGGACCTCATGAAGAAGGGGGCTTCCACTACTAGGTTTGAGGGGTTGGCACAATAAGCCTCTATGGGAGGCTGCAGTGCCTGGGTCTTAGTCCCTCCCTGCATCATTCTAATTCTAATTCTAGTTGTGCATCTTAGTTCATTTATTTTAATCATTCTAAATTATTAGTTATTTATCTCCTCTTTATTTCTAAGTATTTCTTGTTAGTAGTTACCATTACTCACGTTTAAATTATTGTACAAATGCAGTCTATTTTTATAAATTCCGTGTTAATAATTCGAGCACTAACTTCCAAAAATCTCTAAACTAACTTCCGCTCTCTTCAAGACATCTACTACATACCTCAGGAATCACAACAAACGATTCCACTACACTACCTACTGCCTGATTATCAGTGCCTCATCGTTTATCAACTCTGACGCTATTTCTTTCAGACATTCATTTTGCCTAGTAATTTTGAAACTTCATTCCTAAGTGTCACTTTCTGGATCCGATTAGAAATATTTGTCTCAACACTCTTCCTGTCTGGCTTACAATTCAAATTGATAGCAGATGCTTCCCTAGGCACAATATTCATACTGACATAATTTTCCTTATCAACATCCCTTTTGATGTACACCCTTATTGCTGGACTAATGGAGTTAAGTACTTTTAAAAGTATTTATAACTTCAAAAGATTCGTCGAAGCATTCTTTTACTGTCAACTTTATTTAAAACACATTCATCTTATAAAAAGCGTCCATTTCCGGTTTGACTACATACGGGAGATTCTTCAACAGACAATTCATCATTGTCTTCTTTATTGCTTGGCAGACGTGTAGGAAGCATGCCAACTGTTTGTGCACTAATATTATTTTCAGTCTCAGAAATCAAAGCATAGTATAGGTCGCGGTTTTTGACTTTTCTTCATTTCTCAAAATTTTAACTTCAGTTAAGCGAGGTACATGTATGTTTTCTGGGTTTTTCAACATTTTTTGGGATTTCCATTTTCTCAACACTGTTATAGCATTTGAACTGGAGGATAATAATATTCCATTTTCTCAGATAATTGGGGAGCAGATGCTGTTATAGCATTTGAACTGGAGAATAATAATCGTTATTTGCAAAAACTAATGTTATTAGATTCATCATCTAGACATTGCTTACCTGGCGATATAGGTACGCTTCCATTTGATCCAGCCTGGGGTTCTCTCGCTACCTAATTTCTCATATACGTGTAAAGTCCTGGCAATTTGTATTACTTCTTCATTATATAGTGTTCAGCACTATTACCAGTTTATTCATCTCTTAAACCCAATTCTCTTCTTCTCATACCCACTATACTCCACATCAGACGCTCGGGTAAACAAATGAAATCCCCACCACCATTTTTCTGGCCAGCCCAACCAAACATTGTAACGTAGCAATTTTAAAGGACATTTTTGGATTAAATTGTATTAATGAATAAATTGTAAGAGAAAGTCGTATGAGTGTTTTAAAACAGATTTTTTGTTAGTTTCTCGCAGTTTTCAGGAAAATGGCTGGAATGATTTTCATTAAACTTTGTGACTGATGTTAGACGGTTGTGACATATCTACAGTATGACGTTAGATTTTAAATGTTATTGGGTTTGCTTGAGGTAAATGTAATTGGCATTGTCTTCTGTACTACTATAATGTAATCGGTATGATTGCCATCGGTATGTATCATGCAATAACATCCACTACAAATACAAGAAGGGAAATGTGGTTTCAATGGTCCACACACATTCACCTCAGCCAAAAGGATCTATTGGGGTTCCCTAGTTAACTGATTCAGAGCTTATAATACAGAGGTCTAGCCTACACGAATAGCTGGTCGACCAATTGGAGGAAATTTCACTCTTGCCAGGGATGTGCTCGCATGAAGTAGAGCACATGGAGCGGTGTCCTCTACAATGAGTACCACTGGCCAGACCCAATAGACACTCATTATTACAGAATGTTCGAGTAACTCTTAAGATTTATAATTCTGATTTCTGATTTTTATCTGAATTTTTTGTACATTTTGGAGGCAAGTTTGGTGACATATATTCTTCTACCATGCTATTACTGAAAAGTTTTATCAACTTTAAAGAAAGTAAAATATAGTATGCTGCAAACATTCATACTGTACGTATAAAGTTTACAAATGTCATTTGAAAGTTATGTTTAGAGAAAGATATGCGAGCATTTCATTCTTTATGTTTAGATTTAGGTAGAATGATTTTTATTTTATTGTTTTGTTGAAATGAAGATTTTATTGCGATCGTGTCAAATTTTCGACATTAGGTTTTGGGCGGAAATACATGTTTTGAACTTTGAAGTAAGATAAAAATGTTTTAGCAAATAGTGTATATTATGAGTGTGTGTGTGTGACACACACTCACAAAACGAACATCTCAAAAACGAAAAATCACAGTGAGCTCAAACTTGGTATTCCGTTTAGGCCATTACCAACGCAGACACGAGGGTATCGGCCAATATCCATCAACCGGAAGTACAACTTTACAGCAATTGGTTGAAGACTAAATGAAGACATAAAAACATAAATGAATGTTTCTTGGAGACTGTACAATCAACCAATTTGTCTGCAAACCAACAACGTGCTATATATTGTAATGAAGAGGTACTTAAGAAGTGAGCACACCGCTACTGCCCCCCCCCAGAACTCCAAAAAAAAATTTCCCCGGGAAAATGTTTCAAATAAAAGTGATTGGTATTTATGCGCGTTGAAAGTATAAGAAATTTGCATAAAACCATTGGAGCCGTTTTTGAGAAAATCACGAAAAACATCATTGAGTACAGTTGTACTTCCGGTTGATGGAATTTGCTCGAAATTTATGTCTGATGCGTCGCTAGTGGCCTAAACAGAATACGAAGTATATAACCTTCCTGAAATTGTTCGTTTTTCAGATATTCTGTTAAACACACACATACACACGCACACACACAGAGCCCCTAAACCCAAACCAACTTATAAAAGATAGAAATTGTCTGCAGGTGTTTGTCAAGTTTATAAATAGTATTGATTTTGAGAAGTTGTAAAACTTTATAATATATATATTTACATAATAACATACATTTAGATTTATGTACATATTTATATAATAATAATTATTAACTAATACCTGTATTTTAGATCAAATTTTATATTGTTAAATAGTTGATTATTTTTCTGAACTGCTTACAACATTTCATTTAACTAAGTTATTAATCTTAATTGTAAATAGACTATTTTAAACTTAAATTGCTTTTAAACAACACATATAATGTATTAATTTACGAGATATATGGAAATAAACGCCCTTGGGTCCAGGTTTACTATAGCCTGAGGAGAAAAACAAAACACCATTTGCTAAAAACATTTTTTTCGTATTCAGGGGACCGCCAAAAACATATTTTTCCGGTGAGAACTCAATTTTGAAAATCTGGCACGATCATAATGATTTCCCTTATTAAGAGTAAGAGAAAGTAAAAAAAAACAGTTTAAAAATTACATCAAATAAACCAATGTATATATATATATATATATATATTTTGTTTAAATGATACAATAGGATTAAGTTTTTAATTAGTGTAAATATTAATTATTAAAAGTAGCAAAAGGTTTCAGACAGGTACACATAAAGAGAGGGAAGGTTGGCTTTTGTTTTATTAACAAATGCGACAAAAGGACGAACTTTTAAATTATAAATGAACCCAACTTAAAATGGCAGACTGCAGAGAGCAGCAGAGTGTTCTACCTCTAATATTATTGTTTCTTTTAAAATTTACTACATAAAGTCAACTTTCATTTTGGATTAATTTTTTTGACGTTTTTTGGAATTGTATTTAAAAAAAGCTCTGATGTGAAACACTGACACAACTTTCTCTTACTGCAATGATGAATAAACGAATATTCTTCAAATTTATAATTCTTACTAGAATAAGTTTGTCTTCAATATTATATCAATGTCAGAATAATGTACGGTGTATATTTTACTTAAAGACAAACACAAATAGTGAAAATTCCGTGTTTGAAGAAAATCTGCCAATAAAATTGTGAAAATTTCACCAAGTGATCATAAAGCGATTCACATTATTCTCACCAGATTCTTGTTTATCCTTTATTACTCTTTTACTTTAAATTTATTTTCAACTGTTTAAATATATTAAAAAAACTAAACTTTTTATCTGTTGTTGGAAAAAAAAAGAATGAAGGACAAAATAATATAAGAAAAATGGACGAAAGAAGTAAAAAGATCAAAGAAGAACCTTGTCCCTTTAATGACTCCATTTTTAGCTTCTAAAAAATTCTGCTAGCAAAACTGAAGACATTATTTTAACACATCGCCTACGTAATATTTATAAAAATAACTATCTATATATTTATATACATAAGTTGTTATTTCATATAAACGGACATATATAATATATATAGATATATATATATATAATATAGAGAGAGAGCGAGAGAGAGAGAGAGAGAGAGAGGAATAACATTATTGAAGTAGATGTGATGGTATTTAATAATCTGGGTGTGAATCATCCACACGACTTTCTCTACTCTTTTTTTTTTTTTTTTTTTTTAATTTAAGGCGCTTCAACATCTATGGTCATTAGCGCGCAGAGCCTTCTCAGTGCACTGCCGGCCTCCGGACAGTGTTCTCTCGCTCCAGACTACTCTGACCATCACCGAACAGTGAGCTGTAGAGAGCCCTAAGAAGAAAAAAATCTAAGGGTAGCACTGGAATTCCGCGTGGGAGTCCAACGCGCTAACCACTTAGCTAATCCCTCCCCTTCTCTTACTCTTATTAGTTCAATTAGTTACAAAATAACAAATTTTCTTTAAACTCAAATTTTACATATTTGTCTTATCATAATTATAGAGTTAGTGGTGGAGGGGATAAGTATACCTACCTACTAATATTTGGCAGTTGGAGTAGTGATTTTTGAAATCAAACTGAATTTTGACGGTAACCTTGTTGTCAGATGCGGTCCCTACATGGAACTATCAAGTTTGAGCTTCCTGCGATTTGTCGTTTTTTAGATATTCTGTTAACACACACACACACACACACACAAAACCATTCGTTAAAAACATTTTTTTCGTACTCAGGGGACCTCAAAACATGTATTTCCAGTGAGTACTTAATTTCTAAAATTTGTCTAATATGGGATTAGTTCAATTTTATTGGTACGCTCTTCTAGACTACAAAGTAATCACTTCTTACCTACCTGGGTTGATATATTGGTACTTGTCCCCGCACCAGCATTACCTCTGATATACTTAAGTCAGGACAAATAAGTAAAATTTAAAGTTTAAAGACATTTTGTAATTTTAAGAGTGCGTGTTTCACATCAGACTTTTGCGTACGCAGAAGGCTTTAATTTAGGTGAATATTTGACATATTGATTGCAATTCTTTCTCATAGTACAGATAATTAAACTGTAACTTACAAGTCACTGTAATTTAGTAAATATGTAACTATTCTGATAATACTATTGCGAAGTATTCGCAATTCTTAGCAATAACAGAACTTAACAACATTGACAAAAGCCCCTTCACATAGATACTTCTCAGACTACCCATTAAAAGCACTTAATATAAATTATTACTTTGTTTTCCAAAAATGGAATAAATGGAAACTCCAGTGAAGCAGTGATACTCTGGTATCCGGTTCTCTGTCACGGACCTTGCCAATTTATCACAGTCTATGCCATAAAGTTTCTGACGGAACTATGTCATGGATAAATACAACAAAATATGACTCCAAGTAAAAATGTGTTTAATAAAATAAATAGGTCACAATTTAAAATAGCACAATGAACAAACGGTGTATGTTTTGTGTGGAGCAGGGCATGAAGCTAAGGACCAGCAGTGGTACAATGTTCTACATGAGAAATTTACAATACAACCAACCACCGGCTGGCAGCAATGTTTGTGCATCAAACTGGAGAGTACTTGTAACTCCACAGGTCACTTAGTCTCATTCACTCTACCTAAGTTTACACTTCAAATATACCGTGTAAATACTGTGTGTAAATAGCACACTATATCGGCTACATTAAACAAAACAAAAAATCTAGAGTGGCAAAACCAATTAATACAATTACATTTTTCAAAAATTCTTTAAAATTGCCGTGTTTAGAAGTGGTTAAATGGGTTGGTCATAAAATAAAAAGGTAATGGCGGTTATACCTGAATGGCGGACATATGGGGCGCCGTCTGTCTCCAAACCATTTAATGTCAGTTTAAATTTAAACGTAACTGAGTGGCTCCACGAAACCACCTCTGAAATCATTTTTTTGTTTTTTTCACGAACGTTTTAGATAAAAGTGATACATTCTTATCCGTTTACTAAGCACTTCAAGCTTAAAGAAAATCCTTGTAGCTAGTTTTCTTGAATACACCAACAAAACTCAAAAACCTACTCTTAAAGTTGCACTTCCGGTTAACAGATTTTCTTCAATTATGAAATTCTATCAATTTTTCTAATTTACATTAAAATTGTATAGGTGGTAAAACCAAACATTGTTGAAGTGGCACTTTGGTGGGAAGCATAACGCCACTGCTCCCTCAGGAAACCCCCCAAAATCAGTTTTTCCGAGAAAATGTTACAAATAAAAAAGATAGGTATTTACAGAGAAGAGTAGAGCCGAGGACTAGATACCCCCCTGGCACTAGTGGACCTCTTTTGGTCGCAGTGCACTATTTCAAAATAAAATAAAATGTTGTTGTGGTGGTTGGTTCCGCAGAGCTGGAAAGCATCAGAGACATTTTCCGTTGTAGGAATGTGAAAACTAACTCTGCTCTGTGCAAGTCTGTGTTGTCACACTGTCTGAATAACGCATCCTGAAGATGGGCGAACGCCCGAAACCGGTCGATGAGCACAAAATGAAGCAGGCTACCACGGAAAATGTCTCTGATAAAATAAAATGGGTAGCATACGAAATTTAAGGAAAATTGTTGGAGCCTTTTCGACAAAATCGCAAAAAATGGTAAAAACTATTTAGTGAAGTGGCCCTTCCGGTTGATGAATTTTGCTCGAAACCTTTGTGTCAGATGCAGTGGTAGTACCTAAACAGAACTCCAAGTTTGAGAGCTTCCTGCGATTTCTCTTTTCTGAGATATTTTGTTCACACACACACACCACACACACACAAACACACCACACACATACACACACACACACACACACTTTCGCTAAAAACATTTTTCCTACTCAGGGGGGCACACAAACATATTTCCGGTGAAAATTCGCTTTCGAAAATTTGACATGATCGCAACACTTCCTGTTACCAGGAAGTAAGAGAAAGTAAAAACATCTGGTTTGAAACCCTTACACTACTTTCCCTTCTTACTGCATTCCATCATTGTAATTGACACGTTTTCCTTACCCTCGAATTTTTAATAATTTTTAGTTGGGCTAGCAAACATCATAAAGGTGGTGAATTTACTGGGGTTTTTCCCTCTGTTCGAGCCCCTTGGCATAGCTTTGTAATGGCAGTTTGAATTTAAGCCCTATCGCAGGTCCCCAAAACACCCCCCTAAAAAAAAATCAATTTTTCTGAAAAAACTGTTTTAAATGTTAGATTTATATCCATGCAGTAAGCATTCCAAGTTTCATTGAAATAGGAAACGTTTTTGAAAAAATCGCAAACATCTCAAAAATTTATTTCTAAAAATTGCATTTCCTACTTAACCGTTTTTTCACATTTGTAATTCTAGAAACACATTTAATATAAGGATAAATATGGTGGCACAATATGGGAGTAGCATAAAGTGCATCAGATGCACAGTACAGAGTAACAGTAGCAGCACGTTCTGTGGCATTGATAAGAAATCTGATATCGATGGCCACATAATCATAACAAGTTGATATCATTTCCATCACAAGACCAAGTTTGTAACGTAACCATCAGGTCAATTTGATATAAGATCAATCAATGGGACGTTAGTTCAGAATAGAATATATTGGCCGGGGTACTGAGACCTATCCGAATTGTCATATTGTCACATAAGAGAGCAAACGAAGAATAGTTCTTGCTTAGGTTAAAATACAAGTACGAGATAAACTTACACTTGAAAAAAAATTAGTTCTCTACTGGACCAAGAGAAGCCGACTGGTCCGAAACGGCCAGAACCAACCACCTCTGGAAGACATTATGTAAACTTCCTTCTCAAACTGTACAGGCCCTTGAAAGAGCCCGTATTGAAGGTAATTATGATGATAAAATATTGAAGTCAATTTAAATAACCAGTAAAAGTTCTATGTTTGTAAGTAAATTGTTAATTACAATTAAGGTAAACAGAAGTAAGAGAAAGTCGTGTGAGTAATTTCACACAGAATTATTATTTATTCATTGGATAGAAAAATAATTCTAAAAATAATTATTGACGTAACTTCTTTTTCATAGAACTAATCAATTCTTATCAATCAATAAATATAGAAATATTATCAAGGTTTCCGTCCCTATTGTTTTCTATGCTTACAAAAAATTAATTAAGACTGATCAAGTTTTTTTTCGCTATTAGAAAAAACACACATTTCATATCACTTTGTGAAACATTCACACGACGTTCTCTTACTGCAATTCTTATAGTTTTTCAAATTTGGAATGTTTAGTTGCCTTCAGTATTGAAAGATTTCCGGTTAACCGATTTTCTTCAAATTTGGAGTTGTAGCAGTATGACAAAGTTGGTGTACGGAACCATACGCTCTAATGAATTGGTAGTTTAGCTTAACGTTACTATTACCCCAGACCAACTGGCCAGGGATCACATGCGTCAAACAGAAGTGATAGATATTTAGATGTTTGGAGAAAATCATTGGAGCCATTTCCAAGAAAATTTGGAAAACCTGGGGAAAAGACTTCCAGTAAAGTCGCACTCCAGTTGCTTGATTCCGAATCATTATCTCAGATGCGGTGGTGGTACCAAGTTTGAGCTTCCTGCAATTTTTCATTCTTGAAATATTTTTTTTCATACATCACATGGCGATTATGTTGTCCCGATATTTATGAATAATAATGTAGGACCTTGTTTAATGGCCAAGTGACCTATATAATATTCAAATGTCACTTCAAAACCATGTCAGTTTTACACTGTTTGCAAATTGTTAGTATTGTCAATTGTTGTGTGAAATGATGCCCATTCAATCGATAAATTAATAGCACATTGTGATATCCATGTGATCAGAATTATGGGATTACTCTGCTTAAGTGTATTATCGCGTTATTGAGTTCGATTTCCTGGGCATGGCCTTTGCTTTATATACTGTAATTACCGCTCGTAAAGTATGTTTGCAGACCTTGTTCTCGGATCGATAGTTAGATTAAAACCAAACTCTTAACAAAAAAATATCTGGTGTAAATCTTTTTTATTGCCATTAAAAAATTATTTTTACTGTCAATTAGAAAATTGACAAAGTTTCTTTAACTTGAATAATTTTATTCAGTTGCCTTATCATTGCATTCTAGTCTAGAAGACAGCGCCATTAACAATGGGAAAACCCAAATTATATTTAAAATATAACGCCATTGATCCCCCCATAACGCCATAGATCCCCCCATCCAGAATCAATTTCTCCAGAAAAAAATGTTTACAATGAAAGTGATACGTTGATATCTGCGCAGTTAGCAATTCCAAGTTTAAAGAAAATTGTTGCAGCCGTTTTCCAGAAATCCCTCCCCCAATCAATAACCTACTCTGTAAAATAGCACTTCAGGATAACCGATTTTCCTCAAATTTTTAATTCTAGCAAATCCTCCGCAAAAAGGAATTTTCTGGAAAAGAGATCTTTCAGTTTTCTTTAATCTTGGAATACTTACTGTCTCTTGCCCCACCTGCAAACTCTAAGAGAAATAGACTACAGAAAAGATGAAGAATACCTTCAAAAAGATTATAGAACGTTAGGTTAAGTTTAGCAAAATTGTATTGTATATTCCGATACTTAATTTATTGTTAAATTGATTGTAAAACGTAAAAAACAAACGTTTAAATTAAAGAACTTCTACTTTACTTTAATATTATTAATATATTTCAGCATTTTTACATAAATCTTTGAAAATTTATTGGAAAGTTGGCAATACTGAACTTTACAAAAACTTACTTTCAAGTTCTACAGATTAAAAGAGACGAATATTAACTATTGATTTTCGTTGAATAATCGTCACATTATTCAACTTTTCTAAAAATAATTGTCACATTATTCAACTGTTCTAAAAATAATTGTCACATTATTAAATTGTTCTAAAAATAATTGTCACTCTATTTAACTGTTCTAAAAATAATTGTCACATTATTCAATTGTTCTAAAAATAATTGTCACATTATTCACTTGTTCTAAAAATAATTGTCACTCTATTTAATTGTTCTAAAAATAATTGTCACATTATTCACTTGTTCTAAAAATAATTGTCACATTATTCACTTGTTCTAAAAATAATTGTCACTCTATTTAATTGTTCTAAAAATAATTATCACGTTATTCAATTGTTCTAAAAATAATTGTCACTCTATTTAACTGTTCTAAAAATAATTGTCACATTATTCAATTGTTCTAAAAATAATTGTCACATTATTCACTTGTTCTAAAAATAATTGTCACTCTATTTAATTGTTCTAAAAATAATTGTCACATTATTCACTTGTTCTAAAAATAATTGTCACATTATTCACTTGTTCTAAAAATAATTGTCACTCTATTTAATTGTTCTAAAAATAATTGTCACATTGTCAACTGTTCAAAAAAGAAAGTTATATGTTCAAGATAAATTTTAATAAATATTTTATTTTAATTAATTTTGTTCAGTTAATTTGACTACATTTGTTCGCCCATTCATTGAAGAAAAAATAAATAAAAAATTTGAAAAAGTCTTTTCGAAAATAGGACAATACTTTAAGAAAAATACGAATGGAATAAATAAATAAATAAATAAAATAGAAAACTATAAAACAATGAAAAGCGTTAGGGGTGGGGAATAGAAATCATTTTCACTCCCTCTCTTTAAATAAAACAAAACAGTTTTCAGCGAGATAAACAAACATTTCCCTGCTATTTTACACTCTCCATTTGCCACCATTTTACTGAAAACTACAATTTCCTTAAATAACCCAGAAATTGTGCGGAACACTTTATTTATTTGGGCATTTCCCTTCCATCCTTCTATCTTTGTATCCTGCTTATACTTAAATAAACCCGAGTTTCTTGTTTGTTTTCCATTTATTTATTTATTTTAATTTTTCTTTGAAATGTGTTTTCTCTCTTTCAGTCACTGAAATTGTGCGTATATTTGCGTATAGTAGAGTTTTATGGGGGTTAGACAGAGAATTGAGAAAGATAAAAGTACACTAACTCAGGACTGATATATTAACTGAGAAACGAGATATATTGAAAGGACTTAGAAACTGATATAGATATTGGTAGCGTAAGTAGAATGAAAGACTGAACTAACAGAGTTTGACGATGCTTTCTTGATGACTTCTTAGTGCCTGTGTACAAGACTGAATCCTAGCCCTTATTGTATTGCTCGTTGAAACTTTCCCAACTCTGCTCCTTAGGGTTGGATATCCTAGGAATTGTGTTAGCGGATCGCGTGATCTCCCCTAAGGTGGTGGATTGAATAGCTTGTGGTAGGGAAATGCGCTATGTCTCATGTGACATCCAGTTGGCGGAATGCCATGTGATTCCGGCTGCGAGGCATGACACCCCGCCGGCAATACATTTCATCTCCTGCCCACAGCAAAGTTACTCAACACAGCATAAAAGATGTAACGCATCTTCCTATTTCCACTAGCTATTGAAACTCACCATCGTAGGGGAGTTCACGCGATCCGTCTAACTCATTCACTAGAAGATCTGAAAGGAGATGTTGGGGAAGTTTCATTAAGCATATATAAATCGCAAAAACGTATTTTCCTCCCGAAAACGTATTTACACTCCTATTTTCATCAAGAAAGCATCGTTACGCGTGTTTGTTTTGTGTGTGTGTGTCACACACACTGTATGTCTAAACGGCATAAGTCAAAAGCAAAACGAAACAAAAATCATTCATATATAATCTTGTAGGTTTCCGCGGTAGTTACACATCTTCTCTTCCAAGGTTTATTGTTCCATTAGCTTTCAAGGTGTAACGGCGGACCCTGAATAGGCTCATTGCAATATTGGCGAAACATTGTTTTAGCAAAGCACTGACGCGATCTCAACCCGGCAACTCAAGCGTTTTTCATCATTCATATAAAATGTCAGTCAAATATAAACTTCATTTTTTCCGATCAGTTTCAATCATACCTACCAGAAAATCTGAAATCAACACTACTATGTCGAAATGCATTAACCGAAAGAGTAGAGAACCAACTATTCTGAGTAGTTTTTATTTTTTGTAATTCTCTCGAAAATGGCTGCAACCATTCTTTACCAATCCGAAAATGAAAGTGCAAATCCCCCCCCATTTTTTCGAAATCGGCTCCAACGATTTTCTTTAAAGTTATCACACACACACCGCATAGACTAATCCACTTTTGCAGAAACTCTTTTTCGGGAAAACTGATTTCTGGTTGATTACAGGCGGAAGTTGCACACTACCACTGCACTATACAGTACTACTTCATGCAATATATGATTCTCCCCTTTGTATAATACAATATTAAGTTCATTTTTAGTTTTGCTAAAATTTTAATCTTGTGGAAAATCGAATAAACAGAGATTTATAGAATATATAGGTTTCTGGGGATTTTTTGTGGAACTTTCGTCGAAAGTGAAACAATTTCTTTAGAAATATTATCAGCATAGTTGTAGCCAGACAAAGTTGTATATTTCATACCAGAATTTTTATTTATGTGTGCTTGCAAGTCACTATTATCCCAAATCATAGTTTAGCTGGGGACAATAATTTGTCACACATATAAAAGTTATATGGGACACATATAAAAGTAATTTAGGGACATATATAAAAGTTATATGTGAATTTTAACCAAAAAAGTATACTTAATTTTTTGACGACTAAAAAACTGAAAAAGTACTAAACTCTTAGACTTTTATTTGGTTACAGGTTAATGAACTGTTAGAGCTTTATACTAATCCGGCTTATTTACATCTGGCCACTTTTCATTGTAAATAGATAAAACAGACACTCCTCAGTCCTACTTCTAGCGATATTTACGTACTAACTATGGTTGCTTCCTGCTGGAATGCAAGAACAATAAAAATCCTAATTTCTTCAAATGAATGTATAATCAAGAAAAAATATGTTATGTAATCAATGATTCAATTGTAAAACACAAAGCTAACTATCAAAAGTAACCTATCACGCAATACCCATTTTAAAAGATGTTCAATTATGTAACTTGATTTATAATTAAAGGTTTCTGTAAATAGATTTCAATTTAAACAGAAATAGATTGCTCTTGATAACACTTAAAACAAAAAATTATAAATCATCATTAAAATGAAATTGTTTTTCCAGATTATTGCTACTTTATCTTACTTTTCCTTTTAGCTGTAACAAAAAAAAAAATATTCTTGCAATTATTTTATTGTTAAATTGATTATAAAACCAAGGACGTCTACTTTACATGAATAACCTTATTTTAGCAAACCTTAAAATTTATTGCTATCAAAAATGCCAACACTATATTCTTTTTTCTTTCTCTTACTCCTAGTAAGAGAAAGTATTGTAATCGTGTCAAATTTTCGATATCGAGTTTTCACCAGAAATATCCGTTTTGAGGTCCACTGAGTCCAAAAAAGTGGTTTTTAGCAAATGGTCAGTGTGTGGGTGTGTTCCCAAAGTGTTGAGAACAGCGTAGCTCAAAAACGAAAAACCGTAGAAAGTTGAAACTTGATATTAGGTTTAGGTATCACCATAGGATCTGACGGTCGTTATCTATCAAAATTCCTCAACCGGAAGTACCACATGACTAGTTTTTTTTTTACGTTTTTGCGATTTTCTCAAAAATGACTCCGACGATTTTCTTTAAACTTGGTATATAACTACACATACAAAGACCTACAACTTTTATTTGAAACATTTTTCCGAGAAAATTCATTTAAGGGAACTTCTGTTTTTTTTTTTTATTATTTAATATCTATAAGATAAAATTTTAACGATATAATATTGTTACATTTATTCAAGCGTCAATAGAAATAGCATATTTTTTCTTAAAACAGAGAAACTCAACAATCACATTTCCGGTGAAAAATTTAATTTGAAAAATTTGACACGATCGCAATACTCTCCCCCCCCCCTCTTACCAGCAGTAGTAAGAGAAAATAAAATTAAAGAATTGGAAGAAGTATAATAATTTATTAAATATATCTAATCTTTGGAAACAATTTAAACAAAAAAGAAAAAAAATCCCTACTTGGGGGTTTAAAGTTTTGTACTCAATTTGCTACCATGGTAGCTTTTCCAATAAATGTCATACAAAGAGAATGGAAAGTTGTATTTTGTTTATTTATAATGTAGCTGACTATATTCACAGATTTATATGGCATAGGAGGATCAGCTCTCTCGTATGGTAGGTAATAGTACCGTGGTACTGTTTGACTGTCAATCCCACCCAATACGATGTCAATATATTTTAATGTATATAATTTAGATTTTTTTATTTTATTTACTATTGTAATTTTTATATAAAACATTTGTTTTAATTTTATATTATATTAAAATATAATATCTATATTATATAATTTAAAATTTTACATTATTATTTTGCATTATTAAAAAAAAAAATAATAAGAATAAATACTCA